>SNQJ01S0017606.1:20743-47353 GCA_010110895.2 Picea sitchensis | reverse complement strand
CCGAGGCATCACATTCCACAATAAAGGTTTTTGTGAAGTCTGGAGTGGTCAAGACAAGAGCTTTGCACATCACCTCTTTAAGTTGTTCAAAATATTTAGTTGCCTCTGGAGTCCATGAAAATTCATCCTTCTTAGTTAGTGTCATTAAAGGTGTTGTTATTCTTCCATAGTGCTGAAAAAACTTGCGGTAGTAACCTGTCAAACCCAAAAATCCTCTAAGATTCTTCAATGTTTTTGGAATCGGCCAATCCATCATGGCCTTAATCTTGTTAGGGTCTACCTTGACACCTTCTTGAGATACAATATGACCCAAATACTCTACCTCCTTCACTCCAAAGAAACATTTGGATGGTTTGGCATATAGTTGTTGCTCCTTTAGTAGTTGTATCACCTTGTTAACATGTCGCACATGATCCTCCCAAGACTTGCTATAGATTAGTATATCATCAAAAAATACTAACACAAATTTTCGAAGGAAGGGATTGTAAATGGAATTCATCAACCCTTGGAATGTGTAAGGTGCATTTGTAAGACCAAAATGCATGAAACAAAATGCAAAATGGCCTTCATGAGTTCAGAATGTTGTTAGGAACCACTTATATCCTGTGTTGTGGTTTCTTTGTTCATTATGGTTGTTATGTGAGTTATGCTTAGTGTAGAAATATATGTTATATGCATATGATATAGTATATTAGTGCTTAGTGATGTGAATGAATGTTAGATTTAATCTATTTCTATATGCTAAGTGCTTGGATGTGTTAGATCTTGTTGAATACTGCGTTGTTATGTAATTAGGGTTTTCTCTTGCGAAGTGGATAAGAGTTAAATGTTAATGAATATTAACTAATAAGTGTTCTGTTAAGTACTGTGATCATAGATCTGTGTCCTAACTAGGTTGTAGACACTCGAGGCCTGCAACCACCCCTGCATCTACCTCGGGTTAGATTTCATATGCTTCGCAGGTGTTTTCGAAAGGGCTGGTAGTAAGGGTTTTGTTGGTGCGTTGTTGAAGCGTTGAACCTTGGGTTTTCCCATGTGCCAACACCCACAAGCGAAGGAAATGGCTGAGACCGAGGGCCATAAGGAGGAAATGTTGAAATTAATCATGGAGAAAAATGCATAGATCAAAGAGATGGAAGTCAAGCTTGAGAAGCTAGTCAAAGAAAAAGAGAAGAATGTGCCAATGGCAGTCATCCCAATGGATGTATCTCCCATTACAGGTATCTTCACAACAACAACAACCACCAAAGTGGAAATTCCAGTAGTGACCTCAGTAACAACCATAGATGCATCAGAAAAGATGGAAAATTCTATGTATGACATGTCTCTGCAAGGACAGGAAATCAAAATACTAGAGGATGAGATCAATAACCTCCAGCAGCTGAAGTCCACTTTTTAGTCAAGTTACAACACTAAGATGCATAAGTCTTAGAGGCTCAAGAAGGAACTTAAAAAGTTGCAGAAAGAAATAGTCATGGCTAAGACACTGTCAGAAGACAAGGAAAACATTTGGATGGACATCTTCAAATCCATGACATATATTTGGCCACTCATATAGATTATGTTTGAGCAGCATGAAATGGTGCAGAGAAGCAGACAAACCTTTGATAAGATAAGAGGATATTTGGGAGAAAGGTGTACAGAGGCAAATGAGATCATCATATTCTTGAATTCTAAAATAATATAGGATCGAGAGGCCTTGGATATTGAGGATAGGATAGAAACTATCCTCCGGGTCAAGAAATTTTTGACCAAGAGTGGGTTAATGCTACAACTTGAGGAAAGATCCCAAACAATGGACATTGGAGTCCAGAGGTTTTTCAGCAAAATAGATTCACTACATAATAAGGGGCTTCCAGTTTTATTCGTGATCAATGATAAGTTGATTACCCTCTCAGAATACAAACAAAATATCCTCACAGTGGCAAACGATGGCTCCAAGTTTGCAAGGATAAAAGGTAGCATTACTAGCAAAGAATTCTTGGAGACTTTACAGTTGTACCTGAGCATCCAACATGAGATCAAGTACATATTCATCACCAAGCCCACCTTCTCCAAGTACACAAAGATGGATGAAGTATATCAAAGGTTACTCAAAGTTACCATCCCTAGTCAAAAGAGATGGGATGACCTGTGTGCTCTGATCGAGTAGTGATGAGGTGTACATCCGAGTCAGCATATGGAACAGTCATAGTCAAGTCAAAGATGAATCACCAACCACTTCCTCAGAATCAACATCAAGGATTCGAGGATCATTTAGCATTCCTATATTTTTTTTAATATGTAATCTAGTTAGTTAGATTTTCTCTCCACCATATCTTGATCATTAATGACAGGATCAGTTATAATTTTTCTATAAATACTTCAGACTTCAAAGTATTGAGGGTTGATTTTTACGCCCAAGCGAGTTGTATCTATAATCTTTTGAAGATATCTACCAGTAATAAAAAGGAGATTCACAGGATTCTTGTGTGTTGGTGTTGGTGATGTTTACTTATTTTTGTTAATTGTTTTCTTACTTCGTTATCATTTTGTTTCCTTCTTTCTGATCTTTAAAAGAAGTTTAAGTACAAAATTTATCTCGAATACTCTGTTTCTGGCTTTTGAAGATCTAAATGTTTTTCTTCTGATATTGTAATAAATAAATTCTTAAATGATTCCTTATTGTAATTGATATCTCACCTTTTTCAGTCTTTCCATCACTTTAAATTCTAAAGGATCCAACATTTTCATTATCCTTCCCTGTGAAGAAACCTAATAAAATATGTATATGATCTTGATCCTTAACATAGACCCCATATCCCATTGGATGTGTAAAATAATATTTCAGCCATCTTTATAAAACAAAACAACACACTCTTATTATTTTAACTAGCCTAATATCTAAAGCTCAAACATATCTAAATCATACAGAGAGATCCCTCTCTGAAACTGGCAGGGCTAGATCCTAGTTTCGAAGTGGTTGGATAAGTTACCTCTATCAAATTTCTTCTTCCCCTGACAACCTCTGGGAATTTCCAAAGCGTTAACACCCTCCAACACCCCTTTAAATTTTCCACAGTGGCTCAAGTTTCATGGACAATATCTTCAAACTATATGGTATGCCACAATCTATTGTCTCAGATTATCATATGAATTTCACAAGTAACTTCTAGAAAAAAAAAAAAAAGATCCAAGGCACCCAATTGCATCTTAGAACTACCTATCATCCCTCGACTAATGGTCAAATAGAAGTTTTCAACAAGTTCTTGGAAGCCTATTTGAGGTTCTTTGTGTCTGAACAAAAATCTCAATGGTTACCCATTGTTGAATGTTGGTACAATACAATTCATCATGGTGCCACTTGCATGAATCCCTTTGAGACAGTGTGTCTAAGGTACAAGAGGTTGACAAAACCATTATAGTTTGGGCTTACATTCTATCCACTCTCAAATATAATTTGATCATGTGTAGGGACCCAGCTTGATTAAATACAAAATTTTAATTCAATTAACATAAAATTTCCTACTTAAATTATTCATTCACTTCAAAAGCATAAATATTCTGCATAAGTTAAAATCTATTTACAACATGGAAATAACTCAACAAATCACATATAAATACCTGTTTCTGATGCTAATTCCTTTCCATATGGTTGTCCCTTCCCTGTTGCCTTGCTGTTGTCTTGCCTAGCCCGATGAACTGACCAACACTGCCCAAACCGACTATCCACCCAACCAGCTAGGAGCAGCTTGTCCGGCTCCCTAGCTCCAGGAAACCGAAAGGAATCCTGGCCCCCGTGCCCAAAACCCCGAGCAATCTGGTGCCCCTGCAATGATACTCACAGTCTGAAAACTCTCCCACAAAACCAGAAAAACAAAACCAGCCATCAAACCAGTGCTCTCCTCCCCCTCCAAAATGCTTCCTCCTCCACAAATCCAAATCCTCCTCCCAAAATAATGCCCCCCTCTCCGTAAGGCTCTCCCCCTCTTATCTCCTTTCACCGACTCTTCCTTTCATTAAATTCCTTATCCCTACATTCATTACCTTATCCTCTTATTTAACGTCTTGTCCCATTTATTTAATGTTCCTTATCCTTTTATTTAATGTTTGTTATCCCATTCATATACGTAAGTTTTAATAAATTAAATTATTAACCCTATTAATTCTTTACTCACATAATTAAAGAGTTGATTAATAATTAATTAACCATTGACAATTATGAACAAATAATTAATGATAATTAATTAGTTAATATTATATAAGAAATAATTATTGTTTAACTGACATCTTAGGACAATCAGATTATCAATTTAATTATAATTAATAATCCTTTACATTCATTTAAGCAGGTTCGTTACATACACCCACCCTTCAGGAAACTTCATCCCGAAGTTAAGGTATCTGATGGTACAAAGGGAAAGAGCATGGTTCACACATTCACAACAAGTGACTGACACTATCAATAAGTAAGTCAAGGAAGTTCATACATACTAGTGTATATGTACAAGAAATGCATGTGTAGATAGTACATGCAAGTCTCATGCATGTACTAATAATCAAACTGTCATCTTTTAGTAATTTATGTATGCATTCAATCCAGTCAGCAAGAATAGTCTTTTATAAAAGACAACAATCATCAATTGTTTGAGAAATTCTTTAATCACAATTATCCAGTTCAATAATTTATTTTAAACAACTGTGGTTTAGTTACATCATAATGAATATTCATATATACACATTTTTCTTCATCAAATATTTTAAACAACTGGTTTAGTTACATCATAATGAATATTCATATACACATTTTTCAATAAATTCCACCACTGATAAATCTCCATACACTCTCAACTTATTCTACTCATCCTTCCTCCCTAACTCATTCCTAACTCCATTCTATCCTCATTCTTCATAGACTATCTTGAGCACAAATATACTAACCTAACTCCAAATAGAACCCATATGGAAGTGTCGCTTATTCACCAAGCTTCCCTAGGAGGCAACCGAATCATCATCACACTAATTGGGGAGCATGAACTAGCACCATTCTCCCACATGGATTCTCAGGGTTTCAGAGGATACACTCTGGGAAATGCCTCCCCCTCTCCTAATCAGATCTAGGGTCCACCCCTAATATGGCCCACCCTACAATGGAGGATACACGTAGGGAAATGCCTCCACCCCTCCTAATTGTGAACTGTATCAACACCCTACAATGGAACATACAGGCGCACCGTGTTGCTGGAGGTTTTATCATCATTTATTTGGTTTGGGCGTCATAGCATAATCATGCATTCGTCCACATATCATAGCAATGAATCCAAACCAATATAACTCTCACACAATATTCATACCATAATGTTTCTCAGCTTGTGGCCATGGAGCATTCACTTCTCATCATCATATCCCTTGCTATTTCATAGCCCATACCCTGCAGTTTAGTCTGTAACACAAACTCACATTTCTATGCATTATCATCATGTAATTGCACATAATCATAATTTCCAATTGGTATCCCCGGACCGATAAAATTACATCAAAGTTTCTTCCAATTAGAAAATAGATCTCATAATATCCTATATCCACTTTCATACCCATTCACAAGATTATCATTTACCCAAATAGAGTGCATAATATCCAACATCATCCCAATAGCATTTAAACATTCATTTAATTCACATTCTCACAATGTGCCACATCATATACATCAATCATATAACAACATTTAAACATTCAAAGTTTACATTCACATAATAGATCGCATTGCATACATTCATCATTGATAACATTTAAACATTCATAAATTTCTTCATGCACGTAGTAGATCGCATCATATGTATCGTCATCAAATAACATTTAAAACATTCATAAAAGTTCATAAATTTTAAAGCTATGTAATACTTAATAGTTTCACCGTGACTAGATAATAAAGTATATAGACCTCAAGTAATCATGGCTGTCTAAAGCAAAAGGTGGTAAGATATTATTCTGCACCTTCCTAGAAACATGTCTCGTAGGTATCAAATAGTGAGGAGGCTCACAAGAGTGTCTCGTAGGTCTTCTCAAGGGCGATCATGGACTATACTTGTCCTATTGGACCTTAACTTGGTCTACCGATGATTCTCAGCCGTCGGACTCTACGGTCCAATATGCGTAATGGTTCTACCGTGAGTGGGTTCCCACGCCCGATACTTGAAATTCTTCCACTTAGTTTATGTGATTTATCAGCAACATAATGACGAAAACAGATATATGAAATACATTATGAGTGTTATGTGGGTGGGGGTGGTAGCACGAGATGATAGGCAACGGGTCAAATTTTCTCTGGGATTATGAATGGTCCTATAACCTAAGTGACAACTTTGTCCCCTTCCCAACCATATGGTATTCTCATTAGGCTTCGATACTAATGAAAACCTGGTCTCTCACCATAACTCGGTCGGTCTAGTGTGCATCCGTACATAACCCTTCGCCTATCCCGCGGTTTCTTTTAGTGTTCTTCCCGATCCAATCGCCTATTTTCCATCTCCTAATCAATTCTCGCCCAAATGTTACTCGATCTTCTAGCTCCACTCTAACTCAATGGCATTCTCGCATGGCCTCCCACAAAGCTTCATATAGGGTGGCGTTCGATGAACTATAAAACCGCTATTGTAGGCAAACTCTACCAAAGGTAAGTACTTCTCCCACCGATTTGGATTATCCATGGCATACATCCCAAGACGTTTTCCATGACTTGATTTAATCTCTCCATTTTCCCATCTATCTGCTTTCGTGATGATAAGTTGTTCTTAAGTTCACTGAGTCCCCAACACCGGGATAGAACTTGTCCAAAACCTAGAAGTGAATCTGGAGTCCCTATCTAAATGTTCTTCTTAGGTATCCCGTGACAATGCATTACTCGCCATAAAACATACATGCTACCTCAAGGACATCGTAGGTGTCTCTAACTGTATCAAAATGAGCACTCTTAAATAACAAATGTCTCCTTGGAGTTGTGTCAACATTTATTCCCTCGTGATTGACCTTTAAGGGTACCAAGGAGAAGATACTTGGTCTCCTACTCAAGCCATCTCCGACCACATTTTCCTTCCCCTTAATGTACGTAATATACCAAAGTTGTACTCACTCATGAAATCACTCCATTGCCTTTGCCCGGCATTCATATTTCTTTGAGTGAGAGATGTTTTAACTCTTTGATGGTCTCATTCTTAAGTTCAAAGTTTCTCACTTCACAAGATAGTGCCTCCAAGAGTTTCATAGCTGGCACATGCTTTCCAACCGAATCATGAGTCACAGAGACTCTTTGGTGTTTCTTCAACTTCCCTTGATGCATAGGCTATCACTCCTCCATCTTGCATTACACGACCCCCAATCCTTTTCTTTTGAGGCATTCGTGCAAACCGTGAAGTCCTTTCCATATCCGACACTCATATAATTCACGCACTAGCTGGCAATCTTCTAAGCTCAATGAATGCAATTCATCTATTCCTTCTGTCTATCTGATATCGACTCTGTATTGCAATGTGGTGATTGGTTTCGCTATTTTTTGAGAATTCTTCTACAAATCTCCAGTAATATCTTGCTAGCCCCATGAAGCTCCCTCACTATGGGTATTTTTTTGGCACGCCATTCATACTTTCCAGCCTTTAGACCCTTTTTCCGGAGTTCAGAGATTCCTTCACGAAATGATATGACCCAAATAGGGGATCTCTTTCTAGAAGAAGGAACACTTCACAACTTCCTACAATTTGTTCTCCCATGAACACTATTCGTATGTGTTCCTCGTGTTCTCTTTCGCTCTTGGAATAGATGAGGATTTCGTCTAAAAAAGACTTGTACAAAATCGCCTGCTCTGTACCAGAGGCTCATGAATGGCCGCATATTGGTCAATCCAGTTGTTCTACAACAAACTCAGTAATGTACCAAAACCGAGTTCTGGAAGGTAGTTTTGGATGTCACCCTTCCTTAATCCTTAACCTGATGATACCCTGATCAAGAAATCAATCTTTGAGAATATGGATGCTCCTTTGATCTGATCAAAAGGTCATCTATTCACCTAATATCAAGGTACCTATTTTCACTAGTAGCATGGTTCAAGTCCCTATAAACTATACACAATCCTAAGGAACCATCCTTATTCTTCAAAAAAATTACTAGTGCACCCCATCATTCCTCAATTCTAGAAACATCTACAACCATTCATATAAGAGTGGGGTATTAATTTCTGCTGTACCCTTTGTCTCTCTCCAACTAACCCTCACCTACATTCAAATTTTTATACCCAGTCGTCCTCTTAGTCACTCATCGCTACAACTAGACAAATAATTTTCAGTGCTCTCTATGCTCTTGTGATAATGTTCTTGTTGTAAGACATGCAAAACATCTATGCTCTCCTTTCTTCTTTTGTTGGGACACTATTCTTGGCACATAACTTATTCTCATTTCTAGATAAGTAATAAGAAAATCAACATGTTCTCCGAGGATGTTGTCTCTATACAAACAAATAAGTATTTCTCAGGGCTTTTTTTTCTGCCACAAAGATCTTCCCAATCGCATGCACTAAGCCTTGGTTTGGGGTTCTCTAGTCCCAAGGCCATCATCTATTCATCATAACCATCACTATATACATTACTCCCTTATGTGCATTCACCACTTCCACACCTCACTCTCTTATACATTGCAAGTCACTCTACTGTGTGGTACTTTGTTCAAACCACCTCACTATTGTCACCTATCACGTTAATAATTCCAAACCTAAAAATGGGGACAAATGTTGAACATAATTTTTCTACCCAAGCAACAATTATTTTGGGAAGACAAGAACAAAGTTAGTTATAAGTTATAACGCGTGTGCATGTGATCTTCATAACTCACTCATAAACATGAGCACAAAGCAATGCCAAGAAATACACCAAAATAAATAAAAAAATCATATGTGTTGGTGGTGGTGATACAATTTAATATTTATGGCTCTCTTCATTCATGTGACATGACACACTATGCATCTATGTTGGGAACACATAGATTCACCAACATAATGACACATAATGCAAATCAGGCACACATCTACACTAATGACACTTACATGTGTGTTAATTGTTTCATGTTTGCAATATTTGCACATAATAATCATAATCTCATTTAAGGTCATTAGCCTGGGCTAAACACCAAATTGATGTATGAGGCCCCTTTGTTTCTAGGGCAAGGACTACCATCCATGCATCAATTTGACTACCAAGCCTAGCTGCAGGTGTACATACCCTACCGCCTTCCAGATTCAAACCTATGTCCATGACCCTCATACCACACCATCACTATTATTAAATGTATGTTGCTATATTACACATAGCAATGAGACCATTTGTGTTAAAAGGTTGTTAAGAAATACATAATCTAGGTGAAGAAGAGGAAAAATCTTAATAAGTATGCAATCAACTATACTACCTCCTCCTTTATGGGGTTGGTAATACAAAGCATCCAATATTGGAAATATGGAATGACGATATAAAATAAACCATGAGTGGGACACACCAAGTACTAAGAATCACCCCACAAAATGATATCACCATAAGAAGAGTTACAAGAAATCTTCAATAAATATCAACGTGCAATTCCATGTATATATGTTGAACCTGAAATGTAAGACGGGCAGGAATTGCAATGTAAGACACAAATGGAAATGTAAGATGCTTATCCGTGGCTTTTTATTTAATGTTAGTGTGTTGATTCCCTTTATCATTAAATATAAAACCATGCAGTCTCATATTGTTACAGAACTCTTTGATATCTCACTCATATATAAAGAACTACAATTTCATGTAGAACGGTACTTGAACAATGACAAAATTAAGTACATCGAATTTTTTATTTTTGTCCAAGAATTTAAGGAACCTAGGGAACCAATTATATTAATAATAGTAGAAATCTTATAAGAAATTAATTTCAACCCCAACTGTCTGAAAAATGAAATGGCAAAAGTTTCAAAAATGAGCCTCACCAAAGTTTAGGAAACCAAGTTGAAACAACATATCTGAGGTATTAAGTTACTAACAAACACAAGCAAAAAAACATAATTAAAAAGCGAGCTCAGACTAATAACTTTCATAGATCATATAACATACCACTTTACTTGTTTTTTAATTCATTTATATATTTCATTATTCATTGATATATATATATATATATATATATATATATATACATATATATATATATATATATATATATATATATATAGTATATATATATATATATATTGTATATATATTAATAATTAAAATTTAAACCCAACTTATTTGTTTAAATTTAAAGAAATAAAATAATAATAAAAATATTTAAAATAAGATTAAATCATAATTCATAAATAAAAAAAATAAAAATACTTTATGTTTTTTTTTAAATAATATATTCAATAGTAAAAAATTTTAAACCTAATCGAAAGCATCGTAAGTGCATGGAGACCCACGTGTCTTCCGCCGCTTCTTCATACTCTAACCCTAAAACCCCACACTCGCCAGCCTTCCTTGAACCCCACGCATCCTTACTTCAGCCTTTCTCATCCACCGACCTTCCTCGCGATCATTCTTTCTTCACCACAGCATCTTTCCTCTGCTCGAGGTTCCAAGAATTCGCCTCATGGCCTCGCATCCCCGCCATTAGAGTTCTCGAGCACAACGCCGGTGACCTAATCCGCATTCATTTATCTCAGACTATCTCTCTCTTTCCCCAAGGGTTTCGGGGCCTGTGGATTTCATCCATATACTGGCTACCATGTTCATTTGTTCAGAGTCGGCATACCTCATACTCACACCACTTTCCAGAAACCCAAATGGAATTCCAAATAGTTCCTTCTTCTACCGGTCTGATAATGATGTGTAGTGCATGGGTGTTACCCTTGTGGGCTCCTCCTCCGTGATTTACCATGTGGGCATTGCCTGATTTAACGCTTCCATGGTTGTATACATTGGTAGATATGAGCAATGGTTGTCAAGCCCCGGACAAACCCGCGGGCTTCTCCTCTATAAACATAAATGCACGCGATTTTGGCATTGCCTTGTGAATTGACCTGCTGGTGTTTCATCGTATTCCATGGCTCTCTACCGTTCACAAAGAACTTCACACATGGGAATCCTCTCTTTGTGATGTGGCTGATGTTTGGTGCTTGTGCGCCGTCTCTAAAATCCCGCCTTCAAATGGTGGATTTGGCACCGTGATAGTAAGCATCCGAAAATCCAGAATGTGGGTCGCGGGGCCTCTTAGGGTCGTATGTGAGAAGGTTGTGGGAATCGGTCTGGGAACCACGAATTCGGTCTTGGCTTCCATGGAAGGAGGGAAGCTCACCATCATCACTAATGCAGAGCGCTGATAATCGGGGACCGACAAACTGGAAAAACCGCTATAGCTTTTGATATCATATCGAACTAGAGGCGAATGAATTCAAAGCCAACGTTCTCTTTAGGGAACCGGCGGTTTTTCCCAGCATTTTCTGGGTTGGAAGGTAATGGGATAATAAGGTAAACATTTCATGACAAAAAGAGAAGTGCATTTAATATTTAATAACAGAAAAAAGCAAAATGCATTGAAGATAAAAAAATCTGATTATATCAAAGCGTGATGATGGTGGTTTCTAGGGGATACTGCAGCTGTCGCCATGTGATTTATTTATTTCACTAACACTAAAATAAATAATGACTCTCTTAACCCTAAGTCGAAACTATCATTTCGGGCTCTCACCACTGTCATTCGTGTTCAAGGAAATGCCGCAAGGCTAGCTAACTTAATTTCCGTGGATTGCTTTTACTCTTAGATTTAACGGGCTAATCGCCTCTTCTACTACGAATTGTTTGCTTAACATGGTTAGATTTCTCACACGTGTTTTGGAGAATCTCATGACGATGCCACCAAGTTTTTTAAATGATAAGGTCAACAAGGTTGTTATAACTGTTCTTGCATATTTCAATGACTCTCAGAGAACAGCCACAAAGGATGCAGGTTGGATTGCTAGCTTGGAAGTCCTGAGGATTATCAATGAACCTACTGTTGCTTCATTGGCATATGGGTTTGAAAAGAAGAATAATGAGACTATACTTTTGTTTGATCTTGGTGGCGGGACATTTGATGTCTCAGGTAGGAAAATTTTTACTCAAAGCTTGTTAGCTTTTTGGAGTTCTACCTTAAGTTTTATTGACCACATCTGGTTGTAAAAATTCTGAACATGTCATTGTTTGGGCATGTAGTGTGTATTGTTGCATTAATTTGGTATAGTAATCTTGCAATCTATACAGGAAATGTTGATTTTTATGTAGTCATGATATACCTTGTTTGCCTTGTTGTTCAATCATAAAAGTAAATACTTTAATTGTGTTTTGTTTGTAGGTCTTATAAAAAAAAAAAAAAATTGGTTTGAGTTGACTTTGTGTTCAAACTACCTTGTGTAGAGCAAGCCTCCAGACTCTTTTCATTCTCAGGTGTCTACAGGTATGAGGGCGATAAAATCCACACCCAACTGTGAGAAGGTGTCATCTCTTCATTTTCATAAATGACTAAAGCATAAGAATAAAATGGGTGCATCCCCTGGCCACCACTGTGAGCATGCAACGCTGGTGTGGGTGGCACTCAACAGGACACATAGAGCATAAGGCCAGCCATGTAAATTTTATTTTTATTTTTTTATTTTATATATTTTTTTGCCTTTTTAAGCTTTTTTTTGTTTTCTTTGAATATAATATTTGTTTATATTGTGTATATAATTGCTCTCTCTATATATAGGTTTTAATTATAATTTATATATCTTACATGAAAGATATGATATATACACAGATATTTATGAGTCCCATTTTCCTTCTTCCTTTATGTCTCTAAAAATTTCAAAATTTTACTTTGTCATGATTACTACAACATGACTTCCAGGCCAGATTTACATTCTCATCCTGCTCTGTTTCATAATTCTTGTTTCATAATTCTTATTTGTTTTAAGGTTTTTTTTTTCAAGGTTTTATTAGTGGAAATTTCAAAGTTTTCTGGGTTGTTTCCAGTTTATTTCTAGGGTTTCTCAAGGTTATTTTCATTTTTTTTTTAGCTGTTGAATATATAAAAATATCACTCTTTAATTTTGCAGGCTAAGCTTCTTACAGGTTTGAAGGTGAATAGGCCTCCTTCAAACTTACAACAGTTTCTAGGGTTTTCTGATTTATTTCTGGGTTGATTCTAAGTATGTGGATATGCCCTTGGTTCCAGATTTTGAACCAGGGTTCTGATACCAATTGTAGGGACCCAACTTGATTAAATACAAAATTTTAATTCAATTAACATAAAATTTCCTACGTAAATTATTCATTCACTTCAAAAGCATAAATATTCTGCATAAGTTAAAATCTATTTACATCATGGAAATAACTCAACAAATCACATATAAATACCTATTTCTGATGCTAATTCCTGTCCATATGGTTGTCCCTTCCCTGCTGCCTTGTTGTTGTCTTTCCTAGCCCGATGAACTGACCAACACTGCCCAAACTGACTATCCACCCAGCTAGCTAGGAGCAACCTATCTGGCTCCCTAGCTCCAGGAAACCGAAAGGAATCCTGGCCCTCGTGCCCAAAACCTCGAGCAATCCAGTGCCCCCTGCAATGATACTCACAGTCTGAAAACTCTCCCACAGAACCAGAAAAACAAAACCAGCCATCAAACCAGTGCTCTCCTCCCCCTCCAAAATGCTTCCTCCTCCACAAATCCAAATCCTCCTCCCAAAAGAATGCCCCCATCTCCGTAAGGCTCTCCCCCTCTTATCTCCTTTCACCAACTCTTCCTTTCATTAAATTCCTTATCCCTACATTCATTACCTTATCCTCTTATTTAATGTCTTGTCCCATTTATTTAATGTTTCTTATCCTTTTATTTAATGTTTGTTATCCCATTCATATACGTAAGTTTTAATAAATTAAATTATTAACCCTATTAATTCTTTACTCACATAATTAAAGAGTTGATTAATAATTAATTAACCATTGACAATTATGAACAAATAATTAATGATAATTAATTAGTTAATATTATATAAGAAATAATTACTGTTTAGCTGACATCTTAGGACAATTAGATTATCAATTTAATTATAATTAATAATCCTTTACATTCATTTAAGCAGGGTCATTACATCATGGATCATAATCACATGAAGCAATAGGCTTATCAACATCTCTCTGAATGCCATTTTTTTGAAGGGGATCGGGTGTTTCTTCATCTACAATCATATAAGAAAACTTCCCTCAAATAATACCATTACCAAAACCTTTCTCCAAAGTTTTATGGCCCCTATACAATCATCAAGCGCAATTGTCCAGTGGCTTGCAAATCAACACTTCCAAGCCACTCTAAGATCCATCCAATTTTCCATGTCTCTTGCTTAAATAAAGTGACTGGATCCAAGTACCATGTTCAAACAAGTCTACCTGAATTGTATGAAGAAGGTTCCATTTGGTTGCAGCCACAATCCATCCTTGACCAACATGAGAATTATATTTTCTAGTGCACAATTCAATAATTTTTAGTGTAGTGGAAGGACACACATCCAGAGGATGCCACATGGGATTCAACCACCATTATGCAGCAATTTCCACATCTCAAGCGTTGAGGACAAGGTTGTTCTTTAAGGGGGAGAGCATGTTAGGGTCCTAACCTCCCTAAACCCTAAAGTAGTAATAATAGTATATATTTCTATGTAATGAAGGCCATCATTAGTAAATAATGCTTATGTAATAGTTTGAACACAACTATTGTAAGAAATATTACTAGAAGGTTATGCCTACTATAATGTTCTTACGGGATAGAAATAGTATTATAGAGGTAGAAGCATTGTAAAAATATTTATTGTGGAATCATTTTTAATCTTAGCTCTTCTTTATTGGAGATTTCCCCCTTGAAGAGGAAAGTGAATAGTTATTTTAGATTAATAAAGGTATCTTACTTTGTCTCATATTGTCATTGTGTCCACTATTATATTTATTTCTACAATATATATGGATAATGTTTTTTCTCTTGCTCTGAATATTTTTATTTGGTACCTTATAGAATCATCTTTGGAATCCACATAGGCCTATCCTATCGTGACCAAATATGGAAAATGAATTAGGGCTCGAGAAGAAAATAAGAATATTAAGGGCACCAATACTATGGCCACCTAAACTACTGAACCTAGAGTTATTCATCTTTATGTTTTATATGACTTAGCAGGCCACACGACCAATAATTGTCCATTAGTACTAGATTTTTGAGACCTTTTTAACTGAGATGATTTATAACCTAGACAATATGCTCTATTTGTGCAAGTCACCCTCCCTAAGTCATCTAAAAATCATGTCAAATAATTATGGACCAATCATCCCTACACTTTGTGTGGTACGCATGATCATTATTCTCATCATTTTCCTGAGTTACTTCGGTTTTAGGATTCTCTCACCATTTCTCACTATATCAATACTTTGGATAAAGATGCACCTTCACCTATTTTAGAAGTTATTTACCCCTCATGTCAGAAGTTTTATCAAGAATAGGGCAAGCCAACTATTGAAATAGGACGTCTCAATAAGAAAACAAATGATAATACTCTGTACATATTTTACATTTCAACTTCTATTGGTTCTTTATCTTATGGAATCTCTTCATTTTCATAAAATATTCCTTGGATCACCCCCCCGCCTTACCCACCATCATTTTTTTTCACTATGATCTTGAGAATATTTAGGGCACCAAATAGCTCTCCAAATTTCAAATTCACAAATGATTTTGAATTTGGGGATTTTTCCCTATTTATAGAAAAACCCCATTTTTCCTTCCTTGTGTTTGAATTCATATGAATTTTGAGTAACAAAACATTTGTGTCATTAGTTTCATAATTTTTATCCCTCCAAAATAGTATACTTATATTTGGTTGATTTGGTACTTAATATAGAATATCTTTTTCTCATCATTTATCAAGGCCAATAGGGGAAATTTGAGGTCTAAAATGGGCCTCCTAAGGAAAATAATAAAATAATAGTTAAAATAATAAAATAAGAGTTATGAATTTTCAAAGGGAAAAAAAGAAAACTACTTTTTTTAATCATATTTTCGACTCAAATCCTTATAGGTTTATTCAAATTTTAGGTGTAGGAACTCATTGGATGCAAAATTAAATTCTACATCCAATGAGTACCCACTCTAGATACTTTTTTTTAGAACCATATTTGACCCTAGCTCAGACATGCATGTTGGGAGAGGTTGTAAGGTCGATATTGGGAGAAATAGAAATTGAAGGCAAGCTTACAGATCTCCTAGAGAAAAAGAGAAAGAAGAATTTCAAGTTCCCTAGAGAAATCAACAAAAAAATCAATCCCTAAGGGCCCAAGGCTAAGTTTCAAGTGAATGGGTTCTTATTGGGAGCTTAAAATGGGTACAATCCCACTTCAAATGGGATTAATCCCTTTTTCAAACATGGGTTATATCATGAGACCACAACATAAGAATCAAGCATTAGTGAATATGTGGGCCTAATCATCCAACGATTACAAGTGAGCATGATCTACGGTGGATGACCAATGTCGCATCATGAAAGTGCATGGTAGATTCTATGCATATGGGGTGCGACAACCATTTTAGGAGACATGTGTTGAAGAGTGAGGTTTTTCGCCTGACAAGAATATGGAGGGATAAACCACTATCGTTCAGTCGCGACATTGGTATTTCAGTTTTTCCAAGCCACCTATCTACCCACTCTGTACACACCTGACCCCCTACTCTACGCCACATGGATCCGATGTAGTGGTCCACCGGGGACACTCAGGAGAATTAGGGATAGCTTGGCATGCCAATAGGGCACTCGTTAGAGTCAGTCTGAGTCTGTAACTTGTATCAAGAGGGCCCACTGTGAATTATGGCCACCTTACCAAGTTCAGTTATATGTGGACCAAATCCAAACCCACATCAGCACTGACATGGAACAATATGGAGTTTCCACATGTCCATGGGACCATGATGATGTCACCAAAAATTCCATGTCTTTGTTCAAACTTTCAAAAGAATCAAACTATTGAGAAGGGGACGCATGTTTATACAAGGGCACGAGGAAGAATATTTCAAGTGGGTGATAGATGCATTGATGTCCTGTAAAATCAGTTAGAAATGATGCAATGCATAACAATAAATTTTGCATCATGTCTACATATTTTCACCAATCATTATATCGTTACCGGTAGCTGACAAAGGACAATAATAATTTTCCATACATGCACACCCACGCAAGCCTCAGATATTAGTATATCATGCCGAGTGTGATGAGTAATTTCATCGTAGCAATTGTCTCTGTAAGCACATGTCTAATTATTATAATAGAAATCCAATGAAACCAAGGAAAACTAATCTGTGATTAATTCATTTTTTGAAAGTGAGTTACTCAGATGTCAGGTGTCACAGATGATGACCCACCTACACAATCCCTCCCCACAAGAGAATATAATCAACCATATTTCCTACAGACATCAAGAGAGTGTGTTCTACATTTTGTGAGGGAGGGAATGTCCTTCTCTGGTATCATTATTGAAAACTTGACAACAGTGGGACACCCTATAATCTATCCTAAGGTACAATTTCTAATCTAATCGTTCCACTGGAGAAGCTTGAGGCAGAATATTTTACGGATTGGTCAATTATGCCCTATTTTGTTGGGTGATGTCAATCGAGAGGAAACAATCAACTTTCCCTCTCACCTAAGAAGATCTAGGATGTTCAACATAGTAGTGGGAACCAATTGATCCATCTATAAAAATCTATAAATAATCTCAATTGGACAAATAGGACACACCCAACAACATTATCAACAAGTTAACTTTGGTGGTAAAAATTTATTTTTACTTGATAAAATTAGTTAGAAAACCAGAAGCGGTATCAAGAATATGACAAGCAGTATCCATTTTAAATAAGTGGTATTGGACTAGATGAATGATTTTCTCACAAATGAAGAGCCTATAAATCAAGATAAGGAGCTCATTTCTTGAATTGGTAGTTTGTGGAATTTAAGAGTCTCTTACAACCAGATTTGTTTGATCACATTCCTCAGACACATACAGATAATTAAGGTTGTAGGATTCATGAGATTTGTCCCCTGTGTTATGTTTCAATTTCTCTCTTCTTTTTTTGTGTGCATGTGCTCTTGTAAAAACCACCCATGTCATTTTTGGCTTCTTGTATCAGATCTCCATTAATAAAAGCTCAAGTAGCAAGTTATAAGACATGTTGAGTGTTATTGTGTGTTGTATGCTTATGATACTGAAGTGATTTCCTCTTAACAAATGACCACTTATTTTCATTTCTTCATATGTTTAATGATGTGAAAAGGGTACCTCCATGGATTTAAATATTTGAAGATGTAATTGTTTGATGCATGTTTTAATGATCTGTTATATGTGTTAGAACTGTTGATTTTTTAATTTCTCGACATGTTATTCTATGTCCATAAGATATAAGATTCGTTATCTGTAGTGCCTTATATTCCTATATTGTATTTCTTCTAATTCACCATTTCCCCCACTATTAAAATCAAATTGTATGAAACACTCATCAACAAATTCCTTATGTAGTTGAAGGTTTTAAATATTTGGACTGAGGTTGTTCGAGGACCAAGAGTTTTATAATATAAAGAGAGAAAAACTTACCCAATTTTTGCATAAATTTACTTATTACAAGAATGGATTTAATATTAATCATGAGTCTTAGCCCATGGGGTGCCTCGAAATTATTCCATTAATATCCTGGAACATATCGAGGGATAACATATAAAATGGCGTCATTTCCAGGGAACAAAATTTGAATATTTTTTTACCTTGGGTACAATATTGCAAGCTTTGATTCTTGGTGGTGAAACAAGCTTCAGACACATCAATGTTATTTTTTCACCTGGAGACTCCATAGAAGGTATATATGGTGTCTAACAGATACACCAGAAGCAACTTGGATCTTAAGTTGAATCCAATATACTCATATCCAAAGAAGCTCGTGACCTGGAGAAACATTAGAGAATACCAAATCTCTCTAGCTTCATATAACCCTAATATCTAAACGTCTCCTTATATTTTTCATAGAGGTAGTGAATATTTTGAGCTAGTTGATATATCTATTGATTCATATTCTACTTCAAATCCACCTCCTTAACCCTTAATATATCTACATAATTCTCCCATAGAATTCGGTCAAGAAGCAAGTTCTTCCCTTAAACCCTAAGGAAATATAAGTCATTGCAAATAACAAATAATTGCATCCTATATCTGTAGTGCCTTATCCCTTATCTACAATTCCTTATCCTTCCAATCCAATAACCACATCCTACAAAATATTATGGCCAAATTAGGAGGAAGAGTAGGGGGAAACCATCCTACCCCGCCATATTTAAATCCTTGGGTCATTGCTAGATTTAGCCCATTAAATCTTCATGTACATGTTCATGACCTTCCTAAAAATTATTTGAATCTATTTCCCAAATACAATAGAGAACCAACTCATTATGTTGAAGAACACCTAATATGCTTCTAAGACTTCATTGACAATTTGTTTGTGGAACACGATGATGTCTTCATGATTTTTTTTTTCAAAGTATAGAGGGAGGTGTCCAAAAGTGGTTTAGAGATATTCTTGTGGCCTCAATAGATAGTTGGCAAGCTCTTGAGTCTTCATTTATGAAACAATGGGGGGGGGGAGAGAGAGAGACAGCCTATATTACTTGACTTAATTTGGCTCACTCAAGAAGAGATCCAATGAGCCTATTGTTGCATTTAAAAGAATATTTAACAATATATACAACAAGATGCCTAGATACATAAAACATTCACAGCATGCAGCTAAAGTCACATGTACTAGGGATTTTGATGTTGACTTTTCCATGGTATTAAGGGAAAGAAGGGATCCAACACTATTGATAATGTGGGACGATGTAATAGACATTGAAGGAAATATGATTGCATTAGGTAAAATGAAACAAAATCCAAATCAATTAGAAAGAAAAAAGGCTCTATAGGACTGTGGTCTATATGATCCAGCCAAAGATTCTCATGAAGCTAGGATGAACAAAATGTTTAGACTAATCAAGTATTTGAAAAACAAAATTTCAAGATTTCAAATGGAGAATGGTAACACAAATAAAAATCCTCAAGAAGGATGGGAAAGGAACCCCAATTAGTTCAAAATACCTTTTAATCCTCAACTCATGAGGAGAGAAAGAAGAAATCAAGAACAACCCATCCAACCCCCTATGAGACCCAACGATGAAAATAACTTGGTGGAGGAAGTAGTGGAGGAGGAATGTCTTGAGAATCTAGAGGAAATACACCTGTTACAAGGGGAAAATAATGCCATGCATATTACCCAAGATGATTATGAAGATTCCTTAAACAACAGTAAATAGATCCCCAAAAGTGAATCAAACAAAGGAGTTTTTTCCTCTTCTCAGTATAGGATTTTTTTTTATGCACTACAGGCTGATATGCATAAGAAGTATGATCTCAAACCTAGACAGAAGGCAAACAACCAGAATACTCAGCCCCAACCTAAGAATCCTCACCCAAATATTTTTAAGGATAAAGTCAAAGAACTAACAAATATTCACAAGGATAATGAGGTTGGGGAAACCTCAAAGATAGAAAAGGAAGATAAGGAACTTCAGGAATCAATTCCACCTTTTAACATTGAAAAACAATTGTCAAAAATCAAGATTCATGTCCCACTGGTGGAATTGGCTAAAAATCCTTCATATCACAAACATATTGAGAAAATATTACAGGGAAAAGGATCTACAAGTCCTCATGATACTATGAATTTGTAAGATGAGTCCCCCACAATATATTTTGTCCCTCACATAGATGATAAAGAAGAATTGCTTCACCTTTCAATGTGACATTGAATATCCATGACAAAACACTACATAATTGTATGCTTGACTCTGGAGCATCACATAACCTAATTCCTAAAGTAGTCATGGAAAATATGGGGTTGGAAATAACTATATCATATCATGACCTCTATTATCTTGATTCCAGAAAAGTGAAATGTGATGGGTTGATCAAAGACATGGTATTTACTTTGGCTCAATTTCTTGTCAAAATAATTATGATGGATGTAGTGGTGGATGATGTGCGTGCAAAATATGGCATGCTACTATCAAGAAAATGGGCACAAAATCTAGGATCTGCAATGCAAATGGATATGACTTATGCCACTATACCATTCTTTGGGGGAGAGAATAGGAGATTGTATAGAGAAAAAAAGTTTGATTATGTGGTTAGTGACCGGACCAATCTTGTAAACCACCCTATATATGTTTTTTATGGAGACATTGATTGTTTCATCCTCAAATTCAATTAAGAATATAAGGAATCCCCCATACTCACAAACCCTTTGGTAGGACTTGCTAAATAAATAGGTGGTGTATGGAAAATGTGTTTTGATGGGGAATATTCAAAAGAAGGAGTGGTATCTAGTGTATTAATTATTTCTCCTAATAAGAAATAAATCCACTTGTCCTACAAATTAGATTTTTTGGCCACAAACAATGTAGCTAAGTATGAAGCCTTGATTCTGGGCTTGGAGGTAGCAAGAAAAAATGCAAATTATTGAACTAGTGGCATTTGGATACTCATATATAGTAGTGCAACAAATCATAGGTCGTTATCATACAAGGCATCTCAGCATGAGAGCGTACATAAATCAGATATGGTATTTGATTGATAATTTCTATGAAGCTTTTAATATTACTGTTGTTTCAAGAGAATTTAATGAGCAGGTTGATTCTTTAGAAGTGGCAGCTAGTAATTTTAAAACACATGTTGTTCCTAAAATGAAATATGAAGTATAGATGAGGTATAGACCATCCGTCCCTGACAATATCAAATATTGGAAAGTGTTTAAATATGATCGGAAAATCAAGAAGTTTATGGAGGTGATAGATGAGTTTGAAAATACTCATACTGATTCAGATAAAGAAGAGGATTCTAAACAAATGACTGAGGAAAAAATTGAAATCACTCATGAATTCAATGACTATATGTATCAGCTTAAGGTCCTTCAACTCAAGAATAAATTCATCCCCAAATGGATGGTACCTTTGGAGTAGTTGTTCAATAGAAATGATGTACCTGTGAAGCCTACAGGTCTGCCCAAAGATGACAAAACTGAAGAATGAAAAATACTTATGAAAAGGAGCCCACATACATAAAGTTGTCCAAGGAAATCCTTGATGAACATAAGGAGAAATATATACAGTTGTTCAAGGATTACATGGTTTTGTTTTCCTTGAAATATGAATACTTAAATACTTATGATACCAACATCATACAACATAGAATACCACTCAAGTCTGGTACAAAACTGTTTAGGTAGAAAATAAGGCAAGTTAATCCTCTCTTGTTTCCTACCATTGAGAAAGAGGTGAGGAAATTGCTAGAGTCTCAGATCATAATAATTCCCCTCTGATATTTTGAATGGGTGGAAAATTTGGTTCCATATAAGAAGAAGACTAGAGATATCATGAACTTTGTAGACTTCATGAACCTCAACAAATTCTCTCTAAAGGATAATTATCATTTTCCTAAGATGGATCACATAGTACATAAATTAGTAGGAGAAAACATAATTTCTATGATTGATGGTTTATCAGGATATAACTAGGTGGAAATGCATCCTAAAGATAGGGAAAAAACATCCTTCACAACCCTGTGGGGAACTTTCATGTATGATAAAAGGCCTTTTGGGTTTATTAATGTGGAAGCGACATTCCAACAAGCCACGAACATAGATTTTGTGGGTGAGAAAGACAAAATAATTTTTATATACCTTGATGATGTGATTGTTTTCTCAAAAATAGATCAACATCACATCATGCATCTAAGGCTAACTCTTATGAAATGTAGAAAATTTGGCCTGTCCTTAAATCCCAAGAAGTCTTATTTTTCTATGATAGAAGGAAATCTCCTTGGTCATATAGTATACAAAGAAGGCATGAAGATAATCCAGAAATGGAAGAGGCCATCAAAAACATTTCCCTTCCAAGAAATAAGAAGGAAATACAATCCTTCTTGGGAAGAATAAATTTTCTAAGGAGGTTTGTCCCAAATTTTGTTGAAATGGTAAAGCATATCACTCAAATGTTGAGGAAAGACCATGAAATAAAATGGATTTTTGAGGCTAAAGAGTATTTCAATTAATCAAAGAGGAATTGGGAGAATATCTAGTTTTAGTCATCCCAAACTATGATAAATATTTTCTTGTTTTATGTTTTTATTCAAAACATACCATAGTTGTTGTATTATTACAAAAAAATGAGGAAAACCAAGAACAACCTATAGCCTATTTTAGTAGAGATTTAAGAGATGTTGAACTAAGATATAGAAACTTGGAGAAACAAGCATATGCCCTAGTCAAGGAACTGAAAGCTTTTAGAGATTATATATTGCACTCAAAAATATTTTCGTATGTGCCCACTAGTGAAATAAAATATATTTGTGTGCATCCTAACAATAAAGGGAGTGTTAGTCTCTAAACTTGGTTTTGATTGAGTGAGTGTCCCTAGTCCCTGTCCTCCTTTTTCATGATTTACTGAAAAAACTCTATTTTTACCTCTTGGCTTGGAGGAATATTTTTCAATCTTTATTGCACTTTTTAAATGATCTTTTAGGTTTTTAAAAATTAGGATTTGATCTGATAATGTTTTGTCACATCACTTGTTGTTTCATTATTTGAATTTTCAAATTTTGCCAAGTCAAAAAAGGCATTGCAAGAATAGCGTTATTCCTGCAAAGACCAGAATAATCATTGTTTTTCATGTGCTACCCTACCCAGATCGTGTCCTAACATTTCAAATCATGATTAGAGGATCTGCATACCTCTTTATGATCTAATCCAGGTTGTTATTTTTATGATAGTCGCTATATACAAAGGATTGAGTTGTACTCACCATACCTGCATCAAATCAACACGTTCGATTATCATGAATCAAATCATCACCTTCCTATTTTAGTATGTCTGTTATTTTATGCAGGGATTGTAGACAAAGAGGTAATTTCTAGTTTTTAATAGCTCTTGGGAATTGAAGATTCAACTATTAATCTTCTTAGAATTTTCTACATGATCATATCAGTGAGATGGCACCCAAAAAGAGTGGTAAGATAATCAAACTAGATCCCGAAGGCACATAATTGCTCAAAGCATTCTCTTAGATGGCATGGAAATTCAAGGTTTTTGGTTGGTTCGACTTTTTCTCAACGTTCCAGGGGCATGACGAACAAATATCAATGGTGTTTGCACAAAATTTTGATGGCTTTGAATCTGTAGTTGGAAAAATTCTTATGCATGTGACAGAACATTCTATCGCTAAAGCTTGCATATTGCCAATGTATGGGGAAAGATGGTGGAAGAAGGAGAATGTGCTCATGGAATTTGTAAATCAGTTTTTAATTCTAGAGAAGAAAAACCCTAATTGGAGCAAGGGTATACCACACAGTTGGGTAAGGAAAGAATGGCACACTGCCTTGCTAATTATCCACATGTACATTACATGTGAAGGTGGGTTTTCCTTGGTTTATCTCTATCATATTAGACTGTTGATTCATATAAATGGTGATTACCCTCTTAAATTACCCTATTTTTTGTTAAAACATGTATCCAATATGTCTAAGAGGATCCAATCCCATCCTGCTACAACAAAAAGTAGTGTTTTTCATCAAGGCTTGATTAGAACATTAGTCTTCTTCTCCTTGAATGAAGTTAAAAGATCTTGGGATTGGTTAATCTAGTCCTTAAAACCAGATTTGCAATCAACTAAATCCAAAATTGTCAAGGGGAAGAAATATGTAAATGATAAAAAGACTCCTCAAGCCACCGAATTCTTAATAAAATAAGAGTCACTTGCAGCTAGGGTAACTCGGGCTAGCAAGATAAAATTACAAACCTAACAAGTTATTGGTGATTTTCCTATAGGTGAAGATCATGAGAAAGGCACTACTAGTCGAGGTAAGAAGCCTAAAATGAATGAAGACACGAACATATATCATGATCCAGATATAAAGAGGAAAAATGATGAATATGAGGATTACACCACAAGCCCAGTTTAGACTCCAGTCAAACAGAAACAATAATCTACAAGTAAGAAGAATACAAAGGGTAAAAAACAAAGAAAAAAGAAAACACCTGTACCTAAATGTCCTAGGAGGAATTCCACCAGAGATGCTAATAAATTTAGACTTAATTCAAAAGCAATGTTTCACCCTTCCATCAAGAAGGAGATTCTTATAATTATAGAAGATAATTCAGAGGATTCTAAGAAGGAGATAAAAAAAAATGCAATGGCATCTTCTTTACATAGAATAGAGAAATAATATGAGGACTTGAAGAAGAAACAAGAAAAAGGAAAGAAGCTTACACAGTACTCCAAAAGACCCATGACTAGAGAAACTACAAAATCAGATTCAGTATCGGAATCTGTGTTTAAGGGCACAGATGTAGCTTATGATGACAGAAATGATCTTTTTTCAGAACCAGGCCAAATGCAAGACCTTCCAGAAACCAGATATTTTGATAGCACTGAGGATGAAGACATTAGTTATAGACTATCTTCAAAATATGTGATTAAATTAAGAAAACCTCAATATGTTATAGATCTAAAATTACCTACCCCTGTAGAGGAATATCCAGAATTTAAAGTGAAAGAAAGGAAGTAAAAAGATAGAGTAAAGGAGTTGCAGAGTATGATAAAGAAATTGAAGAAAGAGAAATCTTTTGTTGAGCAATGGAATTCCAAACAACAAGAAAAGTTATAGGTTTTTAAAAGGAAAATAAAATAATAGAAGGAATTTCTTAAAGAGGTAAGAGAATCCAATATTAGGTTATATTGGCATAATGTTGTGTTAACAACCAAGCTTAAATAGAGAGACACTAGGGCTAGTGCAGTCATCATACCATGATGATTCATGAAGACTTTGCTTCAATTTTGATTATTCGATGATATTGCTCAAGAAATAAATATGAACAGTTTGATTCCTAATGCTTGATTCAAATGAAACTTTTTGATATCTCGGATGGAACAACTCAACAAGATAGGGTTCCAATTTTTGTGGGATTTTCGATTTTTGTAAATCTATTTCATATTCTATATTTGTATTGGTTGTTGATCCCTCTACTATATATGCATTATAAGTGCTTGTTTGAGCTAATTTTCATAGGAAATAGGCATTAACATGATCCTATTAGAAAACTATAAACTATAAAATATGATCTATTGGAATACTATGTGTACTTTAAATAGACATAAGAAAGATTGTATGAGGGTTGATAAGTTGGGCATTCAAGAACCTTTTTGTAAAACCCATTGTAAGATGGTATATTCCATATTGATACTAAATGGAAAAGGCATGTTGATGGTCAGATCCTATTTCATGTCTTATTCTATTTATTTTCTTACTTGAAGTCATTTATTATGTTGCAATGCATTTGATTTCTTGATTTTAAGTAACATGGTGAAAACATTGTTGTTTTTGTTTATTATCAATATTGTCTTCAAGTACATGTTATGTTTCTCAATGATATTTTGAAATAATAAATCCATATGGAGTTGA
>SNQJ01S0017605.1:86666-119324 GCA_010110895.2 Picea sitchensis | reverse complement strand
CTTGATTCCATAAGTCCTCCCATAAACCCAATTTTGAGCCTTAATTAAATTTATAGATTTCAAGCCAATAAAGGGGTGGGTGGTTTCCAGAGCCCATGTGCCTTAATGATTCCAACCATCCACCCAAACTTGTAGTCCATAATGATTTTAGGTCTTTGAGTTTTGACTATAGGGTGAATTTGGGGTTTAAGTAAGATAATGCACACAGGATGAGAATCGATACAATTCCACATGGCATAATCTTGTGCACATTAAAAATATAAAACTAAGAAGGTTGAACCTATCTCCCAAACACCATTAACCTATGATGAGTCGTATTTTCCCAGATGGCTGCCATGTGAGCATCCAAATCAATGAATATTAGATTGTCAACATCATCAATAACATTTGGATTATGTATTTTTTTAGGTTCCATGTGGAAGTAGTGCCCAACACACAAAGATATGTGCCATATAATTCCTAAAAAAAAGGGATTCACAAGGATTTGGATCATAGAAATAAGATCTATGAGAATTACAACCACTTCTAGACCGTGTCATTGAAGGTTACATCAAGGCCATGATTGCATGGGTTAGTGCCAACTGGCCATGTAACTTTTGGACCAATCAATAGTTTCCACATGACCATGGGGCCCATTATAAAGCCTTAAAAAATAATTCCTATTTTAACAAATAATTTTAGTTAAAGAAAAAGAGGGAGAAGTCTAAAGTTCAAATCCTTACAAAAAGAAAAGAGAGTTATAACCTCCTGGTTTTGAAAGAGTTAATTATTTAGATACCCCTAGACTTATCCATCACATAACTTCTATTGCTAAAGCTCATGATCTCTTGATGACCAATCTATAATTGGGCCATCATGGACATTTAGAGGAAGAAAAAATGCACATTTCTAGGCGTATTATGAGAATTTATGGGAGAAATAATAGGGATTACAACAATTGGCATGGACCCATTGTGGCATGCCAAAGATAAGTAAACATAGATTACGAATTAGGATTCATAAATTCACATGTTGATTTTCTTAGAGAAATATACACCATGTATGGAAGTTAATTTATGCCACTTTTCAATAATCAACAATGACCCCTCCTTGTCAAATGGTTAGATGACATATGTGATTAGTTTAATTAAGAAGAGAATTGAGATTGAAATTATGTTTGATACCTTTGTATTGACCACTGACCATTAATTTGTGTTGTAAATATACACATTTTAAATATCTATTCATATAACTACGATCATAAGACTATGATGTTAAATCTTCCTTGTGTTCTATAGTAGATTACATGTCCTAGGTTTTTGGGTAGATAAGAGCATAATCCATGATCCTTGTCAATCTCCTTGATGTTCTTTTCCAGTGAAGGAAATTGTCATTGTGTCATTAAGACTGTTGTATCATTGAGAAACTCTATTCTCTTAGATTCTTTTGTAATGTAGAAACTTTAATTCCATAGATGGTGCTTTTCTCTAGCAACCATAGTAAGTAAATGATAAGTTGATTCACTCACTTTTTTTGCATAGTTCAATATTCTTGTATGGATCATGTACTAGTGTCTAAATGCATCCATCAACAATATGATTAAGCTTTATAATGATATATTTGATACGATTATTTTTGTGTTAGATATCCTTGTTAAGTATCTAGAATGACTCCATATCCTAGTGATTGCGAGCACTAGTTAATAGTGATATTGACTAGTTTCAATGCTTTGCTTGATATATTTTAATACTATTTTATTATAGCTACATGATTATTGAACATTTGATTATGTTTTTAATAAAATATGGATAATTAATATAGAAATGGTTTATTTTTTATGGATTTTATGTTTTAGGTTAAGCGCTCATGTTGCAGGTTTAATGGCCACAACCTTTTATTGCATTATTTGTAAGTTTGATTGAACCCATTTTCCAATATCATAGTGGAAGTTTTGACTCAAAGCCTTTGAAAGGTAGAGTCTTAAGTATGCATAGGGATGGATGAGTGAGGAATAGAGGTGTTACCTCCACATTCCGTACTTTGCATAGAGATAAAATGACCAAAGAAACAAGAATGCAGAGTTAAGAATCAACACAAGACACATGAAAGATTGCATGTAGATCTTCAAAATTGTGGAGGTAGGGGTGCATTAATGGGAGGTGATATCTCTATTCTTCGCACTCCATGGAAAAAGAAAAGTACAATTCTTAGGGAGGTTCATATAATGCATATATTGATGTAATAAGGAGGAAAGGATGGGAGGCAGAGTGGGATTCTAACTCCACATTGTGCATTCTATGACAAGCTCTAGGCTATGTGAATATTTACACATGCAAAGAAAGATACTTGCCCAACCTATGCATTAGGACATCCACATTGAAACAAGAGAAGATCATGCAGACTAGAGAAATAAGAAGACCCCATCCTACCTAGTAGAGAATGTGGCCACATAGGCTGGTGACATGTGTACAAACCAATGATAGGAATATGCAACATGGAATCCACACTAGAAAAAGTAACCCTGAAAGAAGAAATGCAATGCCATCTTTTTTAACAAGAATTAGTAATGTCGAGGGGTTTTTGTTGGTAGAATTCAGGGCATATGCTAGGGAGATGAGGACGTTTTTATATCTATTGTGGGGGAAATCTTGGCCTTCCATGAGGAATCATAACCATAGAGAAATATATAAAGAGGTAGCATGACATAAGAAAGGGATAGATTCTGTTAGGATATTTAGACACTTAGGAGTTAGTTAAGATCTACTTGGTCTAATATGTCGTTAGGTAAAAGTGTGTTTCTTTAGTATGCATTAGTATGCATTTGTAGTTAGGAAATCCGACGGTCACGATATGTTCCCGAGGGCATATGCTAGGGAGATGAGGACGTTTTTATATCTATTGTGGGGGAAATCTTGGCCTTCCATGAGGAATCATAACCATAGAGAAACATATAAAGAGGTAGCATACAAGAAAGGGATTGACTATCCCCGTTAGGATATTTAGACACACTTAGGAGTTAGTTAAGATCTACTCTTGGTCTAATATGTCGCTAGGGTAAAAGTGTGTTTCTTTATACGCATTAGTATGCATTTGTAGTTGGGAACTGGACACACGACATGTTCTACATAGAGTGATCCGGACAGCCATACTCTCCTCGATCTTAACGCCATTGATCCGTGGCTTACACCGGATTGGTCCATGATCTCTATTTAAAGAGCATGGAGGGTCATTTTTATGATGATCGACAGAGAAACTCTATTGTAAAAATCTCTCTGTAATATTTCATTTTGCATTAATAACCGCCCAAGTGGTCACAGCTATTTACTGCGGATGTTTCCCCAGAGGGGTTTCTTTACCTACTGAAAACATCTGTGTTGATCTTGATCCTGCTATGTGAGTGGTTAATCAAGGTGTTCGTCCTCTGTTGGAATACCCGTGTAGTGGAACATTGTATCAGATCTTGTTTGAAGACTCTCTCTTGTTGTAGATCGATATTGTGAAGTTGAGTTGCCTCATCTTCATTTTCTGGCATTTATGTACATTTTGGCCAAAGGATCGTCGCATCATAGTCCGAAAGCATCGCCATTCAGAAACACTTTTGTTTCACTCGGTAAGGTTTCCCTTTGCCCAAGATACCGCCATTACAAATGTGATCCGGAGGTATAAAATCCGAATACGCATTTTTTTGCAAAGTTTTGATTTTATTTCGGTTTGTATTTTTATTCTGGCCGCTACTTTAGATCTCACAAGATGCTCTTGCCCCGCACCTTGTGCGATCCCGGAAAATCAGAAACAAATAGGAAAAGGCACATCTTCCGAGTAAGCTAACTGAGATCTTAACCCTTGGTTGTCAATGAAGCCGCAATTTTTCTTGTGTGAAAGAGCTTTTTGGAGCATGCCTCCAAGGCCGCCTTCAACAACAACAACAACAACAACAACAACAACAACAACAACAACAACAACAACAACAACAACAACAACAACAACAACAACAACAACAACAACAACAAATAAATAACAACAACACCCCCAATCCCTCCTTCTCCTAACATTACACATATTTCTAGATCACTTGGTTAAAACTTGTCTTATTAAGTAAGAGGTCTTGAGTTCAAGTCTCTGTTACTTTTTGGAAAAAGTTCATGCTGTAAATTGTAAAGTGCATTTCACTTCAAGTATAAAAGTGAATCCACACTATAAGTAGCTTTATATTTTAGAGTTATTTTGCATGCAATTTTTTCAAGAGAAGGTAACCTCATTGGTAAAAGTGGGATTTACCTCTCTTTATAAAAAGTGGGTCACTTCATAAAGAAGCTTACACCATCACGTGGTTATTTGGTTACCGCTTATGCCTTTAAAAGGGGCATAACTCTCACATCTAAGTCCGCTTTTCAAAGGTCAGCTTTTTTAAAACCGCGACAACTTCTTCGTAGATCTTTCCATTAATATCATCAATTTTAGTTTTTTAAATCCAGATTATCTACATATTTAATATGGCTTCTCCAAGTACTCTCATGCTTACCAACATACAACTACTTCCAATGGAGATCCCCATATGGAAGATTTATTAATAAGTAAAGGACTATACCAAATTATCTTAGGAAAATAAAAAGAACCCATCGATGATGATAAGAAAGCCAAATGGGATAATAGAATATCTAAGCACGGGACTAATTAAACGTCCATATCAGCCGATCTAAGGTACCACTTTCAAGGAATTGATGACCATCATGATGCTTGGGAAAATATCGAAACTATGTTTGGTAAACACAATAATATTAGAGCACAACAGCTTAGAAAATCAAATAATCGACCTTGAGTCCAAGTGATTTTTTCTGCCTTGGAGACTATCTATCTAAGTTTAAAACACTCGTGACTTTTATGTGAAGAATGTAAGATGTACGGAGGAAGGGCTGCATATATCTTATTCTCTTCCAAGCTCGTGGTAGTGCATATTCGCGGTTTTGTATCTACCTTTATGCCATGAAAGAGGCTCTAGGGAAAGCTTATGTAGAACCCACTCTTTGAGTCCTTGTACTTCTTGATTAGAGAGGAAGATAAGTTTACAACTTTGGAGTGATCAACACCGGTGAAACCTCAAACAAAGCCTTAAAGGTCAAACGTAAAGATAAACCCAAGTATCCCAAGAAGCAACATCCCCGCCACAACAACAAAACAACCTAAGGGTCCCAAACCCGCCGATAGCTTCACCCTAATGGTGACAGCAAGACTGGGGTAAATATAAAAGAATACTAACAAACATTGCAACTTTTGTAATAAAGATGGTCATGATGATCCAGATGTTTCAAGAAGATGGTAGCCTTAGGAGCAAATGATGAAGAAGCACAACATCAGTATGGATTCCTCTTCTTCTTCTTCTCATGGACATGTGACCTCCGGTCGGTTTTTCTCCTTCAATACACCTTCTACTACATCAGCTTCTCTTCCCGATGAGTGGCTTATTGATTCAGAGCATCTTATCATATGGCTAAGAACAAGTTTCACATTTTCCGTCTAAATGAATGTAACACCAAGGAAATATTTGTTGGTAATATATCTCTTAGTGTTGTAGGATCCGGAACAATCTGTGCAAACAAGTCACTCTAATGATGTATTATGTGTTCGAAGTCTTTTCTGTAACCTTCTATTAGTATATCATATCAGTCATTCAGGTGAAGGTAAGACTGTCAAGTTTTCACCTCACCAGTTGTAATCAAGGATCTAAAGGATCCCAAACATGTTCTTGCAACTGAATCATTGATGATATTACTGTGTTGTACAAGCTCTGACAACTTTGGGTCATCATCTTTTCATCGGTTTTTGTAGCTCATAGCGATGACTTGGCTTAAACTTTTGCATGATTGGTTTGGTCATCTAAATTATCAGCCATTGCAACAACTATGTAATCAACAGATGGTGACCGGTCTTCCTCTGTTTTTACGTGTAGATGGTGTGTGTGCGCTTGCCAGGTTCTCGGTAAATATCATTGTGACAGTTTTGACAAACGTGCTCTTGGCACGCCGTCCTCAGCTTGTTCACAAGGATTTGTGTGGTCCTCTTTCTTCTCCTTCTTCTCAGTGCATTTCTTAACTTTCATCGATGACTTTTCCGCATCGCATTCTGGGTTTACTTTAAAACTCAAAAGTGAAGTTTTGACAAGTTTTGGCCTACAAGGCCCTTGTAGAAAAGCAATCGACATCAAATTCAAAGGTTAAGAATGATAATGGAGGTTAATATGTGAACAATAATTTTACAAGTTACCGTGACTACACGGCATCCAAATGCAACATTAATCGTTTCCATATACAATTCACAACAAAATGGTAAGGTTGAGAGAAAGAACCGCGACATTAAAAGAAATACTAATCGTATGATCCAATCTATGGATTGCGTCACAAGATCGCGTGAAGCAATCAACCGCGGTAAAATTACATAGTAAATCATACTCCCCCAAAGGCTCTTAAAATATAACACCTAAGAAGCTTGACTAAAATTAAACCAGATGTAAGTCACTCGTATTTGGCAAGAGCATGGGCTCGCCATCTGACATGAGAAACGGTAGTGCCATTGGTGTTCAAAAGTGAAAAGTGTATATTTGTTGGTTATTCTCAAGATGTCGTTATTATAATTTCTTTCAACCACATTGTAATGAAATTATTCTAGAAGAGATGTTAAATTTGATGAAAATCTCTGGCCCTGCGAGCCTAATTCTACGGTGTACTTCTTGGCCTCGCGTTACCTTCGGCAGATGTGGCTCTCGCTCCTATCTCCGATTCTTCTTCGATGATGAAAGTGAGGGTGAAAATCCACCTCCACATGCTAACCTCCCTCCAGATGATTCCTTTGAACCCGAACAAGCACCGCCCACCGCTTCCTATTGGTCCGTTTCAATGAAGTACTGTGACCTTTGTCTATGATCCTTCGACCGACATCGCCTGACAGCCCTTCTGGGCTCAAGCTCGCATACCATGATCCGTAGACATTTGCGTATTTCCGTGTCATCCGATTGGGATACAAAGAATGAATGAAGCATCGTTTTAATGGAAAACGACACTTGGATTCTGTACTCTTCAAAAGGGAAGAAAACTTGTTAGATGTAACAGAGCACCGAACTAAGTATGCATCGATGGAAGTATTGAAAGACATTGGCACCGGGACATACAGTTGTTTTTCCCAAGTTAGCTGCATTGACTATAGCCGAAACCTTTGCCCCTCAGAGCCAAAATGAATTCCATCCGCCTTCGTTTGCCTCACAGACATAAATGGGAGATCCATCAGATGGATTTTAAATTTGCCTTCTTGCATGGCCATTTAAAAGAAGAAATCTACATGGAACAACCTCCCGGTTATATCCAATGACCTCTAGCCTTGTTTGTCGCTTCAAGAAATCTCTTTATGATCCTGCCAGTTCCCCGGTTTGGTATGCCAAGATGGATAGCTTTCTTATTGCCTTTGGATTCTCTAGATGCCATTCGATCCTAATGTCTATACCAAAGTAGGAAGCCATCTCATCATCCTTGTCTCCCGTGTTGATGACCTTTATCCCATCAGTGACTCAAACTTTTAAACCATGTGAAACCAAATTTTAAAAGAAATTTGAAATGACAGACTTAGGCTTTTTGAACATTTCTTTGGCCTCCAAGTTTTACAAACCAATGAAGGAATTTTTTCTTTCCCAGCCTAAATATGCTTCGTGGACCTTCTTCGCAGCTTTCACATGGACGATTGTAAACCACTTCTTCTCCCTTCCCAAATTGAGTCGCTTTTCTCGCCACTTGTACTTCTCCGGCTACACCTCTGTGCGATCACGCTATTGGTAGCCTCTTATACTTGACTCCATAATCGCCCCGGGATCTTTCCTTTCGCCGCTGGTCTTGTTATCTCATATATGCAAACACCCCATGAAAGCCATCGAAAGCAACAATTTTAAAAGGATACTTCGCTATGTTCTGGTACTGTTCAGTTTGGGATATTAAGACATACCGGGGACTCCCTTTATTGGTTGGTTTCAATCGATTCGTGATTGGGCCTACGACTTCGATGATCTAAGTCTACCGGCAGTTAAGGTTTTCTCAAATTTCTGTTCAGACCCGCTTCACTTGGGCCTCCCGAAGATAACAGTTTCTCAGACTTTCTTCGCCAGGCGAGTACCGAAAATGGCACGTAAGTCGAAGCCCCATGGTTTCTCGGCTGACCTTTCTCGAGTTTGATTCCAAAGACAAGATCCTACCACTCTTTTGTGTGATAATCAAAGTGCCATCAAGCTCAGCAAAGACCCAATTCAACATCAAAGAAACACATCGAGCTGCTACGCACCCCATCGTAAATCTCATTCATGATCAGTTATTGAAGTGCTCTTTGCCCCTACGTAAGATCGTTGCGCATATTTTCACAAAGTCTCTTGATAAGCCGGGTTTCCAAACTTCGACGATATAGAGTTCAGAAGGTTACTATGGATAGGCTCTAATGCCTCCTTCCCTTCTCCCATTTGTGTCATTATTGTAAATCCTTCAACTTGCTATCCCAAGCTTGTTCCCTTAAGGGGATGTTAGGATATTTAGACACTTAGGAGTTAGTTAAGATCTACTCTGGTCTAATATGTCCTAGGGTAAAAGTGTGTTTCTTTAGTATGCATTAGTATGCATTTGTAGTTAGAAACTCCGACGGCCAATTTATATGTTCCCCCGGCCATAGAGTGATCCCATCTGCTGATACTCTTCTCCATCTTAACGGCCATTGATCCGTGGCTTAACACTGATTGGTCCATGATCTCATTTAAAAGAGCATGGAGGGTCATTTGTCGATGATCGATTGTGGCAGAAACTCTATTGTAAAATCTCTGTAATCTTTTTCTTTTGCATAATAAACCGGCCTGCGGCCGCTTGGTCGGCATGCTTCCAGAGGGGTTTTACCAATGGAAACATCGTGTGTTGATCTTTGATCCGGTTATGTGAGTGGTTACCGAAGGTGTTCGTCCTCCGTTGGAATAATTGTGTTCAACAGATTCTGTGACTAGAGTCATCATTGAAAGATACAAATCCTAGGAAGTTGATGGAACAAAAGTAGAAGATTGAGGATTCACAATAAGAAGTGTGTTCCTAGTTCTAGAGGATGAACATGAGTTTATGAGCTTCTCCATGTGGAACAAATGTTATCTTAGAGCCAAGTTCCATTCTACAAAACATTCCAAAGGAGTAATAATACACAAAACCTCTCTATGAGAGTGTATACTTCATATCTGTTATAATTCCTAATCATGAAAGGAGAAAACCAAAGGCCATTTCTTGTTGGTTTTCCAAATTGGGTTTCTAGGGTAAAACATTTGTGTTATTACAGTGTATGTGATTGACCTATTCAACAATACTTTCCACATTTGAATTATAGTTTGTGAGCAATACATAATAAAAATTAATGCATCATGAAATAACAATGGAGATACACATTTTATTTTTCACAAAAAATAGTTAAAGTTTATAATATGAACAATCACCCACATGCTAAAAAATTATGGATCATATTGGTCTCAGATCCCAATTTCAAAAACACTTGGTGAACAACTTATATGGTAAACACCTATAGTGGATAGTAGAAGAGTAGAGAGTCATTATTACAAGGTCTTGGAGAAGCAAGACAATGAAAATGATGGGAATTTCTAATGAGAAACAACCCATGGAAGATATCCAGGTCAAATTTAATCAAATGGACAAGAGCATTGCTGCACTAGCCAACATTGGAACATATCTATTGGTAGTAAAGGATAAATAGAGATATTTAGCAAGGAGTAAGTACATAAGTGAAAGTGAGGAACAACCTGAAAATTTAGGTAAAACTAACTCTCTTCCTTCATCTTAAAATACTCTAGTCAAGGTTTAAGAAAAAAATACCAAAATATGATGGTCAAGTTAATGATGAGAAACTCAATGGTTGGTTGAAACAACTAGAGGTCTATTTGGTATTTATAAAATAGAAGAAACCAACATGATTTATTTTTACTAATTGAAAATTTCTGGACATGATCTATCAGTGGGAGAGATGTGTAGGTACCTTGAGGTTAGGCAAGAATGATATGGTTACAAAATGGGAGAATTTGAAGGAATTTTTGAAATCATAGTGATATCTCATAGGATACTAAGAGAAATAGATCATGAAGTGCCAATATCTCTAGTAAGATCAAGGACAAAATGTTCATGAACACACGCTCAATTTCCAAAAGAAAGCCATGATGTTGGGTGTCTCTTTGAAAAAAAATGTAGTAGTAGTGAAATACATTGGAGTCCTTTTCAACCATATCTGAAGAGAAGTTTTATACAATTATTTCCACCTAATCAGCTGATGGGCATCATATAGAGGTTAATAGATGAAATAATTTAATTACTACCACTTTTTCCTCGGGAAGTTTGCAGTACCTTTTTACCTAGTCGTTGGTTTTCCTTTTACATCCCATGACCAAAATTGTTGCTTGCCCCTTGTCCTTTTTCAAAGGGTGACCGATCGCTCCCTGCAGGAATGCAAGGCACCACCGGGTCTGTTACTCCCTGAAAGAATGTAGGGGGCGACTGGTTCTGTTACTTCCTATTTAGGATTAGTTTCTATGAGATGACATTAAACCTAGAATTTTTCATGTGGTCTCGACCCTCGAGAAGCTTATTATCTTGGGTATCTAGATCCTATCTAGATTAATCTTTGATCTTATCTCTATTATCCAATATTTTGATGGTCTCTCATGGGAAAAGGAGGGGAGAAAGGAGAAGGAAAATTATAATCGGGCAGCTTGATTAATGTGATCTTGGGCAAGGAAGTTGGGAAAGGATTGCATCAACTTCCTTTATTGTAAGTTGTAAACCATTTGTTCCATTAATAGAAGATGTACAAGATTTTCCCCTTACTTGATTGTATGTAATTGTTATAATCTTTGTAGAGAATTGATATTCTTATGTTATGCCACTAGATCTATTATCCATTTATACATGATTCAAGCTTTGATCTTGTGAAAGGTTTCTTTGTGTCTCTATACGTGAAGATCCATGTTGGAAAGAGTGAAGGGCATCTTCGAGGAAGATAACAACTAAGGAGCATGCAAGGACAACCATATAATCACCGGGTAAGCCTTTCATTCCACCAACTTGTAGATTCTTTGTGTGTATAAATTCTAGGATTCAGGAAAATCTACTTTGCATCTATTTTGCCTTAGGTCTAGGAAGAGCCTAAGGGAGGTAACTTCTGCAAGGTTCATTTACCCTACAATAACAAGTGAAACTATTGAGTGTGAAAAGAAGAGATGAGGTGAGTAAGAAATTTCTTTTCATCACACTATACTTCACGAAGGGGAAATGGTAAAAGGGCCAAGAAGAGAACAAAAAAATAGAGGCAAGAAGATTGTATCCATAATCTAGAGAGGGAAATATATAAAGAAGAGCTGCAAAAAACTATGATGCAAATAGGCATACATATAGGAAGTGTTTAAAGCTTCATCTGGAAGTTTTTCCAAAATGTCACAGGTCCTAGAAAGAAGAAATGAAATCTACCAAGATGGAAGAAACAATGGTATGAGCACCTCCTCTGTGGATGAGCACCTCCTTTGTGGATGAAGCCATAATATGCACCACATTGCAACAAACATAAGCAATAGAATCACATTTATTCCAAATCAAAGTTCAAGTGAAGAATAAGAAGATAAATGATCTATTTGATAGTGGTTCTCAATGTAATTTGATTTCATTGAAGCCTTAGTTTATGAACTTGGTATAAAGACTCACAATCTAGTACAACCATGTTCATTAGGGTGGATATAAGATAAATCTACCATGAGAGTTTCCATGTAAAATCTAGTTTTCTATTAATGTGGATTGTGTTGATGAAGTAGAATGTGATATAGCACCTCTTGATGCATGTGAAGTAATGTTTGGTGGTCCCTAAATATGGGACAGGGATTAAACATTCTATAGGAAAGGAAAAATATCTCTTGGTCAAATGTGGTAATACCTACCTCATCAAAGCATAGAAAGGTAGAGACAAAATACCCTTGATGGATACAAAACAAAGTTAGATGGGAATATTGAGTGAGATATACTAGAAGCAATTATTTGCTCATATGAGATGCAATAATGGACTTGGATAACCAACTAGAGGATTTTTTTCATTTTCTCCACCAATAACATTGTGGGGACCAAAAAGCATCCCATTCAGAGGTGATTTGAAATGGATCATTAACATAAAAATGGTTTGTTTTCTAATGGTTTTTGTGTTTCAAATTAACTCTCACATTGCAAGTTTGATGGTTTCCACCCTTTGTATTACATTCTATAAGTATGGTTAAACTCTTTTCATTTGCCATTGTGGAAGTATTAACTCAAGTCCTTTGATAGGTAGAGTCTTAAGTATGCAAAGGGATGGATGAAAGTAGAGCATATGTGTTACCTTCACACTCCCAAGTTGCCATAGTAAGAAAATAACTAAGGAAAAAATAACGTGGAGTTGGTAAATGATGTAAGGCACATAAATGTTTACAAAGAAAGTTTGTGAATGCAGATGTAAGTTGAAGGGGAGGTAACACCTCCACATCTCCACACTCCACACTTTGCATACGAAAGAAAATGACAATTCTAAGGCATGTAGAGGTTAATGCAATATGGAGATCGATGTAAAGTGGATGAAATGATAGGATTTAGATGGGAGTATAACTCTATACTTTGCATTCTATGACAAGCTTTCCACTATGCAGATATTTTCACATGCAGAGTAAGAAACTTTCCTAACCTCCATATCATGACATCTACATTGTAGAGAGAAGAAGATCATAGCCTACCTAGAAGAGGATGTGGCCACATAGGTTAGCAACATGTGGACACCCTAGCTAATAGGAAGATGCCACATGTCATCCATGCTAGCAAAAATAACCCTAAAAGAAGAATTGTAACACCAAAAAATCATTATAGGAGACAATTTTGTTGGTAGTTTTGCTTACATCATTTGTGGCATCTGCTAAGGAGATGAAGAGGTAGTGGTAATTGCTATTGAGAAACTCTTGGCCTTCCACAAGGAAAGGTAATAATGTGTCTATTTGAGACAAGAATGTGATAGATTCCTAGTCGCTAGAATAGGCATTGAGAATTGAAAAGGTTGGAAGGCTTATGACACAAATAATAAAGTAAATATAAGGACCCAAAATGAGAAGTATGTTCCTAGATCGAGAGGATGAAGTAAAGTGTATGGGCCTATCCATGGGGAATGAAGATTATCTTAGAGTCGAGCTACAATATACAAAACATATCCAAGGAGTAAGGAGCCATTGTCTAAGAGTGTATGGCTCCTATTTGTAATAATTCTTGAGCATAAAAGGAGCCAAACATAGGCCATTTCTTGTTGGTTTTCCAAATAGGTTTCAAGATAAAATCTTTGTGTTATTTGTGTGTATGTGATTGATTTCTTAAGCATTGTTTTCTGCATTTAAATTACAATATGCAAGCATTACAATTAGAATTAATGCATAGTACATTGCAAACACAAACAACCATTTTAATTTCTGCAAAAATGAATTAAAGTACGTGTTAATGAATTAACTTAGTCATAAGTTGGGCAATCATAAATCGCTTGTAAGTGACACCCCTGTGGTTGAAAAAGCACCAATCCTAAAGTGAGAGAGGCTTTGTTGAGATATTATCACATTTCCTATAATTTTCCATTTAAAATTTTTTCTGTAAAATATTACCTTATTCAACCACTATTTTAAAAATAAAATATTACCTTATTCAAACCACTATTTTAAAGTGTCAATTCAGATGATAACATAAATTACATGCAAAAATAATTACATAAAATATTACCTTATTCAAACCACTATTTTAAAATGTCAATTCAGATGATAACATAAATTACATGCAATGATTACATAATATGCTTAATGATTTGGTAGGCACTTAAGAAAAGTTATAAATTTTAAATACGGTCTTATTTATGTTCTTTAAGATGGTTGGAATGATCATTACTTTTTCTACAATGTATTCCTTATTGTTTTGTTTATATTCTTTAAGATGGTTGTGATGATCATTACTCTTTTTATAGAGTATTCATTGTAAACTTATAGCATTCATGAAGAGGGTTTTCAATGTCTTTAAATACTTCATACTATTTTCAAAATTAAGGTTATTATGATATTCTTGTTTAATACTTTGAATGTATATCTAAATGTTATTAAGTTTATCCTTTTCATAACATTATTAATGTTGTTAAGTTTATTTTTTTCATAACATTATTAATATTATTATTTTGGAGTGTCTTTATATATATTAAAATAACCAAATTTTTATTTAATTTAGAAAAACAAAATTTTGATTAATATTGAGAGAATAAAAAAATTTGAAAAAACATTAATCAAATTTATAACTTATTTTTTTTTAAGATAAATATTTAATTAATTTATAAAATGATTATTAATTCTAAATTTAAAAGATAAGAAAATAAAAAACAAGATAAATGGCTAAGTAATGTAAATTATATTAAACTAGAAATTATATGAAAATACTCGATTAAAAGAAATAAATAACAAGTTTCACAAATATTCGATGTTTCACAAATTCTCACATTGTTTAATCTCCAAAAGTTTCGAGGAACAAAAAGTTTCTTCATAAAATATTGTAATTAGAAGTTTTTTCAAAACCTAAGTGTTATGACGACCGTTACAAAATATTTGATCTCCAAAAGTTTCGAGGAACAAAAAGTTTCTTCATAAAATATTGTAATTAGAAGTTTTTTCAGAACCTAAGTGTTATGACGACCGTTACAAAATACTTGAATGAGAATGGAAGATATTAATATAACAACCAACAATGTATATTATATACAATATTTGGTTTTATGACGACCCTCACAAAATATTTGAATGAGAATTGAAGATATTAATATAACAACCAACAATGTGGAGAAAGACCAAGAACGCACACATGCTTGGAAAAAGAAATTATTTAATAATATATTAGATATGATTTTATTTTATCTTAATTTCTAAATGCCATATTATGTGTATGGCTCAATGTACTTATAAGATAAAACAAGAGTTAAAAACCAATTAAAAGGTGGAGGACCATGAAATGAAGTTGAAAAAGAACAACCACCCTAGAAAATGAACCTTTTTAATAACGAGTAATGTAAAATATGAACCTTTCTTATAACGATAATGTGTTATACTAATGTACATGTACTTATGACTAATGTTAATGTGTTATACTAATGTTAATGTACATGCACATATAATGTTAATGTACATGCACATATGAGCTTATGAGTAATGTTAATGTACATGAAAGTACACGAGGTTACAAATAATTTAAGAGATTATAATAACATAAGTTTTGTATGTTCTATGTTTGGTTAATGGATGCAAATTGCATAATTATAATTTGTGTGAATATTTTTTAATTTTCGCAATAATCATTCAAATTTAATAATAATAATTTAAAACATAGGAATATTTGATGATTGATTTTTATTTATTTATTGATAATGGAATAAATTAAAAAAAAGGTAACAATAAAATAAATTAGAAAATGTGCCAAGAACTTAACTCCTTGTTTGTGAGGAGGGGGATGACAAGTTAGAGTTTAGAATGGGAGAAACCATGCATAGATAACCCTCTAGTTATTTCCAACTAGAGTTATCTGTTAAGAACACGTTCTATGATATAGTGTTGTGTTCTAGTACTCATAGTTCTAAGTGTTGATACTGAGAGGGAGTGAATCAATATCAAGTACAATTTTTTTTTTTTTCAACTTATACTTCAACCAGATTATATATTCAATTATATTCAATGAGCAATGAACAATAGTATAAGAGTTACACCAATACACTACAATACACCATGCACAATATATGAGAAATAACCAACAGTTNCAACCATCACATAGAACCTAATAATGCTTCCTGAGACTTCTTCAACTTCTGCAATTCTTCACTTCTTAGAATACTCTGATCCTGTAGATAATATAACTCAATGTATTCTCTAAAACTCCTCCAAGTTTCACTCCTTGAATCCTCCCAGAAAAGGAGTTATAGAGAAAAAGGTAGACCTTATTCAATTCTGGTTTATTCAAGAGAGCAAACTTGTACAACATGCCCCACACTCAATATTTAACATAATATTATGAAATTCGTACACATGAAACTACAACCCGTACTATTTCCAATGCAATTGGTCTCACTTCATTTGGATTCTCTATGAAGACGTTATGACTGTTTTACCTGGAACACATGTTTATGAATAGCTTCAGGACTAGTAAAAAACTCTATCTTCCACAGAGTGTATCTCCAAAATTATAGCAAATAAAGAGCTGAAATTTTTACCACTGGTACCTAGATATGTCTTCTCAATACCATACAAATTTCACCATCTGAATCGTTCTAGAAACAAAGTTATAGCGAAAATGGTAAGATGACCTATAAATAACATACCTTAGAACACATCACCAAAAGACTTCATCCTCCCTTGAAATTCAGCCTTATTTACTTCAGATTTCCTCTAAATTTCGACTTATATCTCCTTGTTCATTAACAAACTTGTGTGATGAAAAATGAATGTATATTGAGATGTATTTATACTCTTTATGTCACTTTATTTTAACATTAGGGCCGACTTGACAGTTTCTTATTTTGTAATTCTTTTCTTTAATTATCTTCAGGGCCGACCTGTACTTCCTTATTCAATTCACTTTGTCATCTTCAAAAATTCATTTCTCCTCAACCATGAGGATCCATGTGACGTGCCACCTACCACCGGAAACAACAGGATGTATACTATCCATCCATGGGTGTTGTATCTGCATGTGCACTGTCTTTCATGTCCAAATACCTTAATCAATCTTGCGGTCCAAACCAATGACTAGGGTTGACATCAATGACAACAACCAATCTTCCAACAATCTCCCCCTTTGTCATTGATGGCAACACTCATGCTCCCCCTGTCATCATGATCCCAATTTCTCTCCCCCTTTGACATCAATGGAAAAGGGTGGGGTTGCTCCCCCTGAGTTTAATGGCATAAGGTGACCTTCTTCTTTGGGGATGCTCCCCATGAACATGTGGCACTCAATAATACTTCATCCTTATTTTTGGTCTTTGAGACTTTTTCTTCCTTGGAATCCTTTTGTGTGGCTTATGTCTTCTCTCTATTCTTCATGTCTAGGATGCATATGTTGTTTAGTCTTCTAGTTTCAGTTGCAACCAATCTTCCTAAGTTATTTTCTCTGATTTTACATTTTCGGGAGTCAGACGTAAGAGTGTATCCTTGATCACATATTTTGCTGACACTGAGGGGATTATGCTTCAGATCTTCAACCAATAGGACTTTTCCTACTTTTACATTTTCACTTCCAAGCTTTACAGTTCCTTTTCCAAGTATTTTGGTAGATGAGTCATCTCCAAATGCAACATTTCCACCCTTTTTTTTTCAAGCTGACAAATTTTCTTTGATCTCCAGTCATATGAGAAGATCACCCACTATCTATGAACCATTCATCTTCTTATTTTCATTCTTTAGCGACCAATGCTATTCAACAATTTTCATTGTGTGGAATTTATTTCCTTTTCCATGTTGTAGTTGGTATAGGGACATTTGACATAGGATTATCTTCCTTCATCTCTCTGCAATCTTGTGCTTTGTGACCAATATTATTGCACTTGTAGCATACGATATTTTGATCAATTAATGGGTCAAATGGATTATAATTTCTGTTGATAGGTCTATGAAAATTTCCATATCTACTATTTGCACCATTCATGTATCTTGAGTAGTTATTCCTTTCATTGATTCTACAATTGATTTCCTTGTGTCCAAAATTTCCACAAGTACAACAATGTCCAAGAAAGAAATTTTGATACATGGGAGTAAGTGATCTTCTTTTTGGTGTGGTCCATTTGGGTTCACGATATATTCTTCTGTAGTTTCCTTCATAATGATTGCTTTCATACCTAATGGGAGAGGATCTTCTTGATGTCTCATTCCTTCTGAATTCGAGTCTTCTATCTTGTTGTTCAACTTGTTCTGGAGTGTTGGTTTCATCATTTTCTTATTCCTTCTCTTGTTTTGTTGTCTTCAAACCGTCATTGTATCTTAGTCCTGTCTTGTCGTTTGGAGATCTTTGGCTACTAAGGATCTCATCTAATTTTTCAATGTTTTTTTTGAACTTCTTCAACTTTTCTATTGTCAATAGTAGCTCCCCTTTTGTGTGATCCAATTCTACTTTCAATTTCTCATAATCTTCTAATTGTTCCTTCAAGCTATCAATGGTCTTTTCAAGCTTGTAATTCTCTTCTTCACAACTAATTAATTCACCTTTTTGTATTATGTTTGTGTTTCTAAGCTTGCTATTTTCAGTTTCAACATGATTCAACTTTTAAAGATTCTCATCTTATTGTTCACTCTCTGCATTGTCTTTGTATCCCCAAAAGGAATCAAGGTTGGTTTCTTCATTTGAATCTTCTTCAGAAATGATTTCTTCTTATTTAGAACTCTTGTGATCATCATCCTAGGTTTCTTGGGTTATGAAGAGGACTTCTCCTCCATCATTATCTTCTCCATCGATCTCATCTAAGGAGATGCCATCATCCTTGGAGTAGAATCTCTTTTTATTGTTGAGACTTCTCTTTTTATAGTCGCAGTTTTCAACAATATGTCCTATTCTGCCACATTTAAAGCATTTGAGAGGAGACTTACCTTTCTATCTTCCAGTTCCCTTCTAGAGCCTTCTTACAGAATTTGTTATTTCTTCATCAAGGTCATTATCCTTGTCTTTTGTCTTCTTTATGGCTTTAAAGGATGCTTCATTGTTTCGCTGGTCACTTTCTGTACCTGTTCTCATTTCATATGCTATAAGAGACCCATGTAATTCATCCATTGTCATTTTGGTCAAGTCCCTAGTTTCTTCAGTGGTAGAGACCTTACCATCATACTTCAAGAGAAGTGATCTCAACACTTTTTGTACAACTAAGAATTCATTGAGCTCTTCACCTAATCCTCTGATAGCATTAACGACTTCATCAACTCTAAGAAAATAGGTTGCAATATCTTCCTTTTCACCCATCTTCAAATTTTCAAATTATGCTCTATGTCGTTGAAGCTTGACCTGCTTAAATTTTGGATCACCTTCATAGTTTCTATTGAGTTTGTCCCATACCTCTTTAGCAGTGCTGGAGCCCATCACTTTGCTAGCAATGTTTGGTGCCAATGCTCCTAGAATAACATGTGTGGATTTTGAATTGCAACTCATAAGATTCTTCTTATTTGGACCAGTTGGAGCATTATTTGGGATTACATGGCCATTTACAACTGAGTACCAAATGTCTACTCCCAAAGCTATTAGGTAATTTTTTACTCTATCACTCCAATATGCATAATTTATTACATCAAATTTTTGAATCCCATTTGAAATGTGCTCATGGTCATCCATCTCTGCTCAAGATTTTCCTTCCAGTAGTTAAACTGTTCTGAAGGCAACCTGCTCTGATACCAATTGTTGATATTGAGAGGGGGGTGAATCAATATCAATTACAATTTGTTTTTTTTTTTCAACTTATACTTCAACTGGATTATATCTTTAGTTATATCCAATGGGCAATGAAAAATAGTAGAAGAGTTACACTAATAAACCACAATACACCATGCACAATATATGAGAAATAACCAATAATTATTGTTCAAGGGAAGTAATGAATTCCAAAGGTAGCTACAACTTCCAAATATAAAGGGAGGGATAAACCTCCAAAAGGAAGATACAATTCTCCAATATCAAGAGAGGGTTTACCTCTCCATCCCCCTTCCTTCCACCCAAGAATATATGAGAGATAATAAAACTTTACATTAAATTATCACCATCAACCAACCATCACATAGAACCTGATAATGCTTCCTGAGATTTCTTTAACTTCTGCAATTCTTCACTTCTTAGAATAATATGATCCCGTAGATAATATAACTCAATGTATTCTCTGAAACTCCTCCAAGTTTCACTCCTTAAATCCTCCCAGAAAAGGAGTTATAGAAAAATGGTAGACCTTATTCAATTTTGGTTTATTCAGGAGAGCAAACTTATACAGGATGCCTCGCGCTCAATATTTAACATAAGATTCCGAAATTTGTACATAGGAAACTACAACCCACACTCTTTCCAATGCAATTGGTCTCACTTCATTTGGATTCTCTATGAATACGTTATGACTGTTTTACTTGGAACACCTGTTTATGACTAGCTTCAGGACTAGTCAAAAACCCTATCTTCCACAGAGCGTATCTCCAAAATTGCAGCGAATAAAGAGCTGAAATTTTTACCACAGGTACCTAGATATGTCTTCTCAATAACATACAAATTTCACCATCTGAATCGTTCTAGAAACAAAGTATAGAGAAAATAGTAAGATGACTTGTAAATAACATACCTTAGAACACATCACCAAAATAATTCATCCTCCCTTGAAATTCGACCTTCTTTATTTCAGATTTCCTCTGAAATTCGACTTATATCTCCTTGTTCATTAAAAAACTTGTGTGTTGAAAAATGAATGTATAATTAGATGTATTTATACCCTTTATGTCACTTCCTTTTAACATTAGGGTTGACCTGACACTTTCTTATTTTGTAATTCTTTTCTTTAATTATCTTTAGGGCTGACCTATACTTCCTTCTTCAATTCACTTTGTCATCTTCAAAAATTCATTTCTAGTTAACCATGAGGATCCACGTGATGTGCCACCTACCACCAGAAACAACATGATGTATACTATCCATCTATGGGTGTTGTATCTACATGTGCACTGTCCTTCATGTCCAAATACCTTCATCAATCTTGGGGTCCAAAACCATTGACTAAGGTTGACATCAATGACAACAACCAATCTTCCAACACTAAGTCCATTTATTAGGAAACTAAAAATTTAGACTTGAGCATATATGATCTGTAGATATTAAAAAGTTTAACCTTAAACACCAAATTTAATATAGAAACCTAACTCCCTACCTAGTGGGAGGGGGGTTGGTGGGCTAAAGCTTATGACATGAGAAAGTATACATAAAAAATTCTCCAACTATTTACAACTAGAACTATCTATTAAGAATGCGTTCTATGATATCGTGTTGTGTGTTAACTCTCATAGTCCAAGTCTATTTATTAGGAAACTAAAAGTTTAGACTTGAGCATATATGATGTGTATATAGCAAAAATTTTAACCTTAAATACCAAATGTAACATAGAAACCTAACTCCCTACCTACAGGGAGGGTGGTGGTGGACTAAAGATTACGACATGAAAAGGTATTCATAAAAAATCCTCCAACTATTTACAATTAGAATATCTATTAAGATCGAGTTCTATAATATAATATAATATGGTAGATCAATACTCATAATCCAAATCCATTGATTAGGAAACTAAAAATTTAGGATAAAAACCTATATGATATGTATATAGTGAAAAAGTTTAATATTAAACACTAAATACAACCAAGGTGGAGTCCTAAAGATCAATGAACAAACAAAGTATAGATGGACATTAAATTGTGGCAGTGGAACAAACACCAGGGCAAAACTTATGGGAGCTTGGGCTACTTTAATTCTGGCATCTAGGCTCTCAGTATCAGACATACATGTTGTAGGAGATTCTAAAATAGTCATCGATTGGCTCAATGGGAAATGAACTCTTCAAGTGGTAACTTTAGATGGTTGGAAGGATAGAATATCTGAACTTCTCACTCTCTTCAGAACTATTTCTTGTGCACATATATACAGGGAAGAAAATCAAGAAGTCGATAGACTATAAAAAAGGGCTCTAAAAAATTGTCCAGGGAGAATTGACTACAATCACTGGGAAGGTAGCCATGAGGGCCCTAATATTTTTCTAAATATGTTTTGATCTTCAAGGGGGTCAACTTTTTTGTTTCAATGTTTAATTTTTGGAGGTTCCAGTTGCATCAGTTCTCTCTTTGGTAGCAAGAGACTTTATGGTTATGATAATAGCCCTATGGTAGCTTTGACGAAGATGTTTTTCTGCAAGGATTATGGATTATTTTTGTGTAGTAAGAATGTTACTTTTTTGGTCCAGTCCATGAAAATAACAGTTTCTTGATGTAACATCTGTCTTTCAGAAAAAATTATATTTTTATGAATATAATGTGAAATTTTTCGTGGAAAAAAAACCACTAAATACAACCTAGTGTAAGGTAAAAAGTCAATCATTATAATGGATGACACATAAAAGACAACTTTTATGAGGAGAAGGGATTATTATTATTAAATTTTCACAACACCCTCTGGTCTCACAAATATTGTTTTGTTGTATTTGTATGAATTTGATAGATAATATTTAATCTTTTGGCCTATATTCCAATTGTTCTTCGATATGACATCCTCATTTTAACAAGAATTAAAATAGCTATAACCATTCTTAACAATGATATTTTCCAAAGTGTTTATCTTGTACCAGGAAACTACTTATCTTCCTCAAACAAGAGTCCATTTCAGAGAGCGAGTGCACCCTTTTCCTCACCTCAATGTCTTTTGGAAAATATAAGTCACATGGTTTCACTAAAATAACCTAAATTATGATCATATGGAGAAAACTCGAACTCCTCTTCAAGGGACATTTAATTGAGTTGTTTGGTGCCTTATTTATATCCCATTTTATACTAGTCTAGATTATAAAGACAATTTTTCATGTTGATATTTTTACCAATGAGATAGTCTAATATTYTAGGTTTTAAGGATGTAACAARACCTAGGAACACCATCCTTTTCCTATATTAAATTGTTGGAAGTGCCTTTTATGCACATGATGTTAAAAGAAAAGTCATATTGCATAGTATATATGAACATGTCATGGAGATTATAGAATAACAATTTACACAACATAATTAAAAATATTAATGAAAAAGATGAAAAATCTAATAAGTGGTTGAATTTGACATGAATATAAAAATGACTTCTAATAATGTTGTTCTATATTTGAAAATCATTACATTAGCCTTTTTGGAGTCCAAGTAAATTTCTTGGTTGAATTTGACATGAATACAAAAATCACTTCTAATAGTGTTGTTCTATATTTGAAAATCATCACATTGTCTTTTTGGAGTCCAATTGAATTTCCTTAAAGAAACTAGGATGGTAGAAGTAGCGTGAATATTTCTAGGAAGATAAAATGTTGAACTAAGCTGAAAATCATCACATTATATTTCTGGAGTCCAATTGAATTTCCTTAAAAAACTAGGATGGTAGAAGTACTTCTCAGAGGAGAAAATGTTGAACCAAGTTAAAAATAATAGACATAGTATAGAGTTTGTTTACTTGGACATTCCATCACTTTAGAAAAATTGAGGATAGAGTCGTGTTGCAACATGACTTGAAAATCAAAACAAATTTCCTTAATGTAAAACAACATGTCATGTTAACTATAAAAAAAATGTCATGTTAACTATTAAAGAGAGTATCATGAAAATAGTAAGCTAAGGTCCAAAATTGTTTCATAAAATTGGGGACAAAGTTGCAATAAATGTGACCAAAAGTAGAAAAAAGTTTAATATCAAAGGGTCGGGGGTTAAGTTAAAAAATAGGCCCTCAAGAGGATGGTTGAGCTAAATAATCTCGATGTTGTGTTTATTCAAGAAACCGTGGGAAAAGGGAAAATATTGCTTAGGGATTTGCAACAAATTTTGGTGGGTTGGGATTTTGAATTCTTGAATACAAAGGGATCTTCTGGAGGTATCATCATTGGTTGGTGTTCTAAACTCTCCTTAATTATTTTTTATGTTATTTTTTCAGGCCTTTGTATAGAGGTTTTCCACAAGGACCTTGATTTAGCATTTACCTTGCTCAACATTTATGGAACTATGCTGGGAGAAAGGAGTTCTGGTTCATACTTTTTTCCTCGCATTAGATACAGGCTGAAAACTTAAGCTTGGGAGATGATCTGAACCTAAATTTGAACCAAGGAGATGTTTGGGGAAATTCAACTCATTATGACAGGTTGATTGATGTTGGCCCTCAACCAAGTTTTGAGGAATACTTGGTCATAGTTGACCATTTGGTACTTCGACTGCCTGTCAAAGACGAAGCGCATAACGAAGCGGAGATCACGGGATCTCGCCACCTTTTGTGGAACCTTTTTGGGTTTTTTTTGGGAATATTGTAACAAGAAAGGGATGTCGGCCCTTGTTTAGGCCTTTTTCTATGTATAAATAGAAGTCTAGGCCATGTAAGAAAGGAGGACCCTATCTAGTCGATGGCTTAGTGCATAAGTTGGATCTATGTGATCAGAAGTCTGTGTGACTGTAAGAGCTATGTGCATGTTGTAATAAGTGCTGAGTGCTAGAGTGTGAGAAGGCTTAGTGCTTGGATCTACCCGGGGAAAGAGGATCTAGCGAGCTGCGCAACTCTCTTGTCCTATGCGGGGTAGGATCTTGGAGGCTTAGTGCTGTAACTGCTTGACCAAGATAATATAAAGAAGACTTTGTGGACGTAGCCCCAGGGTGGGGGTGAACAACGGTAACTCTGTGTACTGTGCTGATGTGTTTGTCTCTCCCTTGCTAAGTGCTCTGATATGTTTAGATAGATTTATTGATGCTTTGTGCTTATGAGATATGAATGCATGCTAGATGTGATACATAAGATGCTAAGTGCTTAATCTATTGAGTATAACCTGTTTATCATTGCTAAGTTCTAGATTTGAGTAATTACTGCGGTGCTCTGTGCTTTCTGCGAAGTGTACTAATGAATGTATGCTAGGAAATAACTGATTCTAAGTGCGCTGTAAGCAAGATAATCATAGATTTGTGTCCCAGCTAAGGTTGCAGACACCCAAGTCCTGCAACCACCCCTGCCTCTACCTTGGGTGAGACTTCATCTGCTTCACAGGTGTTGCCGAAAGGGCCAGTAGTTAGGGATTTGTTGGTGCACTCTTGAGCGTTGAACCCTGGGTCTGCCCCTGTGCCAACAAATGGTTCTGTTGTTGGGACCTGGAATTGTGATTGCTGGGAACTAAAGAAGAAGAAGCTTTGTGCGAAATAAGCTCTGTGCGTAGATCTGTTGCCCTAGTGCACAGTATTCTGTTTGACCTGTGAAGCTTTGTGACAAGAAAGAAAGGCCAGATCTGAAGAAGAGAAGTCAGATCCGAAGAAAAAGAAGTCAGATCTGCGAAGAAAGAGGTCGGATCCGCAAGAAAAAGGTAAGATCTGTAAGCTCTGTGCTTTGATAAAGGTAAGAATAGTTAAAAGTCTTAGATCTGGAAGCTTTGTGCTCTGTAGAAGTAAGATAAGTGAAATTGTTTTGTTTCTAAAGCATGGATCTAGGTATGTTTGATAGATTCTGTCCTAGCTTCAAAACTAGGGCATTAATAGATGGAAGAAAGTTTGATATGAATAGATCTGATAAGTATAGTGATAGATATGTTATACCTATGCATAGAAAGAATTTTGGGACTAACCAATGGATGCAGGATCCTAGAAAGAAATTTTTGTAGGCTAACCGATATGATCCTAGCACACAATACTTGAAAAGTCGGGGATCATTCAAGAGAAAGAGAGGATTAACTCTTTGTTACAATTACATAAGGCCCGAACATCTTTCTAAGGAATTCCCTGGGTGAAGACCCAATTGTCTTTTTTGTAAGGCTATGGACCATGAAGTACTGGATTTCCCTAGAATGATTGCTAGGCTTGAAAAGCTGAATATAGAGCAAGAAATAGATTAAGAGACCAAGATTATAGCAGAAACCCATAAAGAATAAGAAAATATATTGCTACAGATGAGAGATACCTTGAATGACCACCGACATGTTAGGCTATCAGAGATCTTCAAGAAGAAAGAATAGATCGAAGTGAGAATAGGAGACTTCGACATTGACTGTGTTTTGGATGAAGAAACACATGTGAACATTATGACAGAAGGAACCTGGAAAGCTATAAGAAGACCTGATATGACCCCTTCATTAGGAGGAATAGGGTTATTCAGAGGAAAGCTAGTAAACCTATGTGGAAAGCTCACTCATATATCTATGAATGCTCATGGAGCTTTGACAGAAGAAGAATTTGAGATTGTTAAGTTCATGGAGGACAACACCCCGTTTACTATGTTACTTGGTCAACCTTGGATTGAGAAAGATCAAGCTAGAAAACAGGAAGCAGAAAAGGACCTAGAACAATAGAGACAAGAGTTAAGAGACTTCCTGACTAGAAGGATCGCGCAATTGATTGAAGAACATGAGAACAAATCAAGGGTTCTTGACCCCAGGAACTTGGATGACGAAGTTGACAGAACGCTAGAAGAACCACAGAGGACCAAAAAATATGTTGGACAAGTAATACCCGTGGATTTGAAGAAAGAGTCTCAGCACTGCGAAGTTACCATGCCAAGAGAAGAAAAGAATCAAAATGAAAAAAGGATGACCGAGACGAAGCTCATTGGGAAGAAGGCTAGAAAAATCATGAAGAAGAAAGCAAAGTTGGAGAGATTACAGAACGTTCCAGAAGAAACCCCACAGAAGGAAAACATGCAGAATTTGAGCTTCGTTGGGATAGCAGAACAACAACATATGGCACTTTGCCATGTTGAAGTAATATAGCCGTTAGAAGATGATATACCGGTTCCGCTAAAGGCCTGAACGACTCGAAAGAAAGTTATGACCTGTTACCTGACCGTTAGATTATGCCATAACGAATAGATCAAGAGTTAATGGACCCTCCTATCCATTTCAAACAGTGCGTTACAACTTTGCTTACTTATCCCGTCGCGCCATGCCCGAAAGACACTTTTTCCAATTGAGAACTTGAGCTCACAGAATACCTGCATTGTGGAATAGTGACTACCCCGCCTTGCTCTCTACTCGATTACGGTACCTTCATCCCATTGTCAACCTGAGAAAGTGATCCTGAGCTTACATGTCCGACAAGCTTAGCACAACAGAAGAATCGGTGAGAGAAGTACTCGCTAGCTTAAGAACTGAAAGAGTTATGTCAGAAAGATGAATTTCCACTGGAGTCCAAGCCTCGTCGTCAAGAGGAGTAGAAAATTCTCCATCCATTGCTCGAGTTGGACCATCCCGACAGACCGCCAAGAAATGCACTAAACATAGAGATGACATTGCGAACACCAAATTGATCCTGAGTATCCTTCCCTCTTACATACTTCCTCTAAAAGGTGAAATCAACCGTGACAGTGTGCCCCGAGATTACGACTATCCTATGATCATTGCGTATCTACCAAAGGGTCTGCGCACAGTTCACACTGAGCATACCAAGCTCGCAACATTGAATTTTTGCGACTTCAACCTTGGTGACCGAAAATCCTACAATATGCTTGCCCCGAACAAGTATCTGATGATGAAAAAGGGGAAGAATTCCAAGATCGTACCTTAGCAATGGACGATGAACCCCACGTAGTCTCCACTGCGCCTATGCCAGAAGGAACACCCGAAGCAGGAGACGAATCAGTTCAACTTCGCAGGATTTCCGACCTAGTCGAAGTACGCCTTCGAAAAGCAGAAGAAGTAACAGCGCAGGCCACCCATGCCCTAAAGCACGCACATGAGGAAATCATAGAGCAACGCCAAGCTACACAGCAAGAGAAGGAGGCCATCCAATAGAAGTTTGGTTAAGAACGCGCAAATATCCAAAAGGAGAAGGAGCAACTTCTCACGAAGCAAATCGGGATCAAAGAAGCTGTCAACAGATCATTTCGCTCTGTGAATGTCTTAGAATAGAAGGAAAAAGAACCCATAGAACGCCAAGTAATGAAGCTTGCTGAAGTCATTCAACAACTGCAACAAAGAGTAGTAGAACTAGAGCTCCAAGCTATATCGAGTACTCCACTAGAAGAACATGACCAACGAGAAGTGAATGCCCGAAGTATAGTAGAAAGGATTAAGGTACTCACTAAATAATGTAAGCAATTAAGTAGTATAAGTACACAGATACATGAGAACCTATCCGAGAACCCTGAATTGCATAAATTGGAGTCACATCTCCAGGAGGCGAAGTACCAAGCCGAAAAGTTACAGGTACAGCTGAAGGCCTTACCGACCAGAGAGAAAATGAAGAGGTCCCACAAACAATGCATCGTGCAGAAGCAGATTCATATGATCCAGAGAAAGGTCATGGAAGTGACACAACAACTTCAACCTTTGCAGGATAGGTCATGTCAACTATTCTTAGAGATTGAGAGCCAAGGGACAGACCTGGAATAGGTCTTGAATAGAGTAGAGCAGTGCTTAGAAGGACCAGTTGGTAATGCACTCATTCAAGAATTTTCCGAGAAAGAAGAAATAGAGAAGAAACAGGTCGAAGCAGCTCGAGCGAAGCTCGAGGCCTTCGAGGCAGAGTTACCCAGAGAAGAGTGACTCGGGATGAGTCACAGGTGAGTGTTGGGGGCCTGTTGGCCCTCCACCAAGTTTTGAGGAATACTTGGTCATAGTTGACCATTTGGTACTTCGACTGCCTATGAAAGACGGAGCGCATAGCGAAGTGGAGATCATGGGATCTCGCCACCTTTTGTGGAACCTTTTTGGGTGTTTTTGGGAATATTGTAACGGGAAAGGGATGTCAACCCTTGTTTAGGCCTTTTTCTATGTATAAATAGAGGTCTAGGCCATGTAATAAAGTAGGCCCCTGTCTAGTTGATGTCTTAGTGCATAAGTTGGTTCTATGTGATCATAAGTCTGTGTGATTGTAAGAACTCTGTGCATGCTGTAATAAGTGCTGAGTGCCAGAGTGTGAGAAGGCTTAGTGCTTGGATCTACCCTAGGAAAGAGGATCTAGTGAGATGCGCAGATCTCTTGTCCTATGTGGGGTAGGATCTTGGAGGCTTAGTGCTGTAACTACTTGACCAAGATAATATAAAGAAGACTTTGTGGACATAGCCCCAGGGTGGGGGTGAACCACGATAACTCTGTGTACTGTGATGATGTGTTTGTCTCTCCCTTGCTAAGTGCTCTGATATTTTTGGATATATTTATTTATGCTTTGTTCTTATGAGATATGAATGCATGCTAGATGTGATACATAAGATGCTAAGTGCTTAATCTATTGAGTATAACCTATTTATCATTGCTAAGTGTTAGATTTGAGTAATTACTGCGGTGCTCTGTGCTTTCTATGAAGTGTACTAATGATTGTATGTTAGGAAATAACTGATGCTAAGTGCACTGTAAGCAAGATAATCACATATCTGTGTCCCAGCTAAGGTTGCAGACACCTGAGTCCTGCAACCACCCCTGCCTCTACCTCGGGTGAGACTTCATTTGCTTCACAGGTGTTGCCTAAAGGGCCGATAGTTAGGGCTTTGTTGGTGCTCTCTTGAGCATTGAACCCTGGGTCTGCCCCTATGCCAACAATTGAGTTCTTTTTGGATCGATTTGAGTCTCTTGGATGGGTTAATATTGATCCCTTGGAACTGAGGCCCACTTGGACAAATAATAGGGCAAGGGAGGTAATAATTTCTAAATGTCTTGATATATTTCTTGTTTTCCATGCCCTTTTGAAGAAGTTTTGAAGGTTTAGGTCATGGGTGGATGCCACAAGGTGTTTGGGCCACTTCTCGATATAATTTTATTGGTATAGGCCCATCTCTATCTGCAATTGTGTGTACAATATAGTATCGAAGGTCATTGCTTCAAGACTAAAGCCATTTATCTGCAGATTTATTTCACTAGAAAAATTCAGCTTCATGGAGGGAAGACTGATACATGAGGCTATTGGCTTGGCTTAGGAAGGACTCAATAGCATAAAAAAATATCCTTCTCTAGTAGTAGTCATTAAATTGGACTTATCAAAGGCCTTCAACTAGGTCTCTTGGCTATACTTAAGACTCCTTCTACTTCATTTAGGCTTCTATCTTCCTTTGGTGAAATGGATGTTGGGTTGTGTACCTTAGTTTCTTTCTCTACATTGATCAATGGGTCAAGCTCCCCCTTTTTCAAGTCCTCTCAAGGAATTAGACAAGGATGCCCACTATCACCGTACCTCTTCCTATTAGTGGTAGAAGGCTTGAGTAGAGAAATCGATGAGGTGAGGAGACTCCGACGTATACAAGGAATTCAGGTAGGAAGATAGGTCTCTCTCACCCATTTACTGTTTGTTGTTGATGTTGGTATTTTTTCTTGGGAATTGTGTTGGAAGAGAAATCTCTTAAGGATCTCCTGGATCTTTTCTGTACGACTTTCAAAATGGAGATAAATTTGAATAATTCAAACTTGTATTCCTATGGGATCAAAGACTCTCTATTTGCAAGGATAGATCAGATTTTTCAATTCCAACACTTAGGTTTCGATGAAGCGTTCAAATACCTTGGATTTAATTTAAAACCAAACAACTATGGCAATGAGGATTGAAGGTGGCTACTGCCCAAGATAGAGAAAAAAATAACATTTTGGTGCAACATATGGTTATGTAGAGGTGGAAGACTTGTCCTGATCAAGTATGTCCTTGAAGCAATACCAGTGTTCTGGAACAAACTAGCCCACATTCCAAAAAAGATCTTAAAAAGGATTAGGAAATATTATTTCAACTACCTGTGGAAGGGGATCAATGAGTATAAGGGATCACACTTAGCGAGTTGGAAGGTGATAAAAACTCCTAAATACCAAGGGGTTTGGGGTCTCAAAGACATTCACTTATTTGGTCGGTCTTAGCAATGAAATCTCTACGGAATCTCTTAACCAAGGACAATTTGTGGAGGAGAGTTGTTGTAAGGATTGGGTAAGGATGGAGTGGAAAATCATACAAAATGTATCAAACTAATGGAAAGAGATAACCTTATCCTTTCCAGTGATTGAAAATCTCTTGGCTTGGGAGGTAGGGAAGAGGTCTCAAGTCAGGATCAACTCGGATGCCATCATTGGTTGTGGGAACACCATTTTTCATCTAGAAGCTCTTGTAACCCACCTTCAGGAGTTGGGGAGATGTACCCTTGACAAGGTACAAAATCCATAGGATACTACCCTTTGGGATTAAGGTTGGTGCATAGCTCTAGATTTAGGGTTGGAAAATGATATGGGTCGTTTATGGGAGGGGTATCTAGTGGAAATTCAACTTGGTCATATATGTTTAAAGGATGAACCAGACAAATTAAGATAGGATTTGAATAAGGTTGGGGAAGAATAAGAAATTAAACTTGGGTACCTGTCACTTCTATCTTCTGGAGGGGATGGGGGAGATTGGTGGTGGTCAAAATTGTGGAAGGTGAGAGTACCTACTAAGTGCACCCTCTTTATTTGGCTAGTCCTGAAAAACTGGGTCTTGACATTGGAACTACTTCAAAGGAGTAATTTCCAAAGGCCCAACCAATGTTCTCTTTTCAAATCCAATGGGGAGTCTACCTCTCATCTTTTCCAAGAATGTCCCTTCTCTATGCAATCGTGGGAATATCTAGAAGGATAGTTAAGGCTCCCAAATCTGTGGAAGAAAGGGTTGGTGGAAAACAAATTTAAGGAATGGTTCATGTGCATGGATCTAAAGGGATTCAAATCACTTTCTTATTTATTCTCTTGGGGTGTTTGGCCAACAAGGAATGCCATCCTTTTTAAGGATCGCCATCCTCCACCTTTCCAGTTCACATCTTAGGTGCTAGCCTTACTTTCTTTTTTCCAGTCCTTTGTTGCTTCCAAAGGTCCAAGAACGGTGGGAGAGATCTTGATTAACAAAAAATCCCATTGGGGATTTTTTGATGGAACCTATCAAGGCTCAGGATAGGTTTTTGGACTGGGATATGTCATCTTCCTCACAGATTCCCATTATTTTGGAGCTAAAGCAAACCTAGGTGTAGGGACCATCAACTTAAGTGAAATCAAGGTGCTTCACTTCCTTATGAAATCAGATTTGGATAAAGGTATAAGTACCTTCCAGTTGTATGAAGGATCGTCTTTATATTCACAACACAGGTCTAATTGATTTGGGTTAGAATTTGAAAGTCACTTCTAGGATCTTTAATAATATCAATTTCTCACATATCTTTCAAGAACAATACTCATGCATATTCCCTTTCTAAGGAGGGAGTTATTATGCTTACAAACCATATTATTGAAGAATAATATCTAGGGGGGTTTTAGTCTAGACTATTTTTTTGACAACTTTTTTGACTAGTGGTGTCTGTTGTTGGATATTTTGTAATTTTATTTGTATGAAGGAATATTATGTGAATGACTCAGGTGGATTCTGTCACTATTCTTGGCTATAAACAACTTGTAAAGAAGCATAAGGATTGTATTTCAAATTCTGTCTAGAATAAGAAATGCATTTTTTTCCAAGGAAAAAAATGTAACAAAAAAGTAAGCTTCTAAAATTGACATTGATAAATACATAAGATTATGGTTTTGTTAAGGATTGTTGTCTCTACGTACTAATAGGTTACATATGAAGTCCTTATACACCACAATAAGCTTGCATGAACACTCTATTAGAGTGGTACCAAGAAACTCAGAAGTAAGGCTGAAATTTGTTAACAAAGTGGATTATTTTGTAACAACCCCTCTGTTACGACATATAAGTAAGTGAGAACAACAAGTTTTTTTTTTTTTTTTTGAAACATCATTAGAACAAGTGAAACATGATATTAACATACTTCAATAATACACATTCTATTTCATTCATCTCACTACACAACAAGATTTAAGTACAACTTCAAAGTATTAGAGATCTGCCACATCACATAAGATAATATA
>SNQJ01S0017605.1:56585-86656 GCA_010110895.2 Picea sitchensis | reverse complement strand
TAGAAGGATAGTTAAGGCTCCCAAATCTGTGGAAGAAAGGGTTGGTGGAAAACAAATTTAAGGAATGGTTCATGTGCATGGATCTAAAGGGATTCAAATCACTTTCTTATTTATTCTCTTGGGGTGTTTGGCCAACAAGGAATGCCATCCTTTTTAAGGATCGCCATCCTCCACCTTTCCAGTTCACATCTTAGGTGCTAGCCTTACTTTCTTTTTTCCAGTCCTTTGTTGCTTCCAAAGGTCCAAGAACGGTGGGAGAGATCTTGATTAACAAAAAATCCCATTGGGGATTTTTTGATGGAACCTATCAAGGCTCAGGATAGGTTTTTGGACTGGGATATGTCATCTTCCTCACAGATTCCCATTATTTTGGAGCTAAAGCAAACCTAGGTGTAGGGACCATCAACTTAAGTGAAATCAAGGTGCTTCACTTCCTTATGAAATCAGATTTGGATAAAGGTATAAGTACCTTCCAGTTGTATGAAGGATCGTCTTTATATTCACAACACAGGTCTAATTGATTTGGGTTAGAATTTGAAAGTCACTTCTAGGATCTTTAATAATATCAATTTCTCACATATCTTTCAAGAACAATACTCATGCATATTCCCTTTCTAAGGAGGGAGTTATTATGCTTACAAACCATATTATTGAAGAATAATATCTAGGGGGGTTTTAGTCTAGACTATTTTTTTGACAACTTTTTTGACTAGTGGTGTCTGTTGTTGGATATTTTGTAATTTTATTTGTATGAAGGAATATTATGTGAATGACTCAGGTGGATTCTGTCACTATTCTTGGCTATAAACAACTTGTAAAGAAGCATAAGGATTGTATTTCAAATTCTGTCTAGAATAAGAAATGCATTTTTTTCCAAGGAAAAAAATGTAACAAAAAAGTAAGCTTCTAAAATTGACATTGATAAATACATAAGATTATGGTTTTGTTAAGGATTGTTGTCTCTACGTACTAATAGGTTACATATGAAGTCCTTATACACCACAATAAGCTTGCATGAACACTCTATTAGAGTGGTACCAAGAAACTCAGAAGTAAGGCTGAAATTTGTTAACAAAGTGGATTATTTTGTAACAACCCCTCTGTTACGACATATAAGTAAGTGAGAACAACAAGTTTTTTTTTTTTTTTTTGAAACATCATTAGAACAAGTGAAACATGATATTAACATACTTCAATAATACACATTCTATTTCATTCATCTCACTACACAACAAGATTTAAGTACAACTTCAAAGTATTAGAGATCTGCCACATCACATAAGATAATATACAATGTCTACCCACCCATACTATCTTGCAAGGTTAGAAATTCCTAGATATATAATCAATGCTCAAGTATAGGATTCATCCAATTGATTTTGACCATTTAAGGTCTCAAGACTGGCGACTGTTCTGAGAAAGAAGGAAGTATCTAATTCCCACAACTGCAATCTATTTTGAAGTTCAACTATAATTCCGTACATTCTTAACTACAATTTCTTCAAAATCACATAAATATGATAACATGGTAAATACTTCATACACAAATGTATACTATTACAATAATTCATTATCTTACAATTTTAAGGGATAGGAAGAATTTCAATAATATCATGACATAAACTTAACAGTAAAAACTAGAGACCTTCAACAATAAATCTTTTATAAATGACAGTTTCAACTTACTCAAGTTTACTTGGAAACAAGTGTGACAACCCTCTGTGGTACAACCATGTAGGTAGATGTCTGAATTACATAAAATTTTAAAAGAGGAAAATAAGAGAAGAGAAAATCTCTCAACCTTTAGAGGAGACTGCAAGCTTACTTTGAAATTTTTGAACTAACATATACTGTGATGAAGTGAAACTGTGTTTGTGTGTTGTCTTCTTTTGTGAAAGGGTTCAAAAATCTAGTTTTAAGTCCCTAAATTTCTCTTCTGGGAACCACAGTGCCAAGTATGCACAGTGCCAAGCAAGAGGTACACAGATGGGCCTTTTAAAAGTCCCAAGCTCAGGAGAAAAACACAAGTTGTGCACATAGTGTAGTCAGGGGGTGTAGATACATTGATATTCGAAAGATCAAAAGCTCAGGAGAGTCAAAGAAAAACTACATAGAGAAAGCAAGAGGTGTGCATGCAACCATTTAAGTCCATATTTCAGGAAGCAAGCGAAAGTGAGCACTGGAGTTTAATTCAATAAGTGACAAGCTAAGTCCTTTGGACTTCCTCACTTCGACAAATTAGAGTTGTTTGTATTAAGTGAGCCCCAAAGCCCAAAGTCATGGAGTGAATCTACACCATAGGTCAGTGGGCGAATGAGATCCATTGGATGCTCAAGGGGTTCAATGATTCAACAAGTTTGAGTCGTAACTGACTAAGGGCTAAGAAATCCTGAAGCTCCAAAGTCTGGACTAAATCCTAACTGTTCGTTTTGGTTACACATGTCCATAGATCTCTGCCCTTCGCAAAATTGTCGTTCGATGGTTTGGGAGTTTGGTAGTGATCAGGAGAAAAAATCCCCAAATCTCGGAGTTCTAGAGTAAATCCTGACCATTTGTTGATGGGTGAATGTGGATTGTTGATCTCCGCCTTTCACCAATTCGACGTTCGGCGGTTCAAGAGTTTGGTGGTGAAAAGGATCAAGGAACCCTGAAGCCCGAAGTTCCGGAGTAGATATCCACTGTAGATTCTCGTGTGAGGAGAATCCCCGCAAGCTGTCTGATTAAAACCATAATCATTGACGAAGGAAAGTGAAAGGATATGGTAGAACCTACACTTTCCGATCAAACTCTCTTTGATTGAATTCGGCCAGTAACACTTCAGTAAGTTAGAGTGTTGGAGTTGAAGAAACCTCCGACGCGTCAGATTTCCAGAGCTTCAAAGAACGCCTTTTTGGGCCAGCGCTAGGTTCTATCCCGTGTTCACAAGCATAACTATCAAGGTAAAAAGGGTTAACTCCTAAGGTTAAAAAAAGCAAGTCTATACTCCCGAAAAATTCAGATTATAATCAAATTCAACAGGCATTCCACGATCTCGAAACTTTAGATTTATAATAAAATTAAACAAAGACTCCACGCTACTAATAATTTCGGATCTAGAGTATAATTCAACATAGATCCCACAATATGAGTTGATTTAGGATTCAAATGAAACTCAATAGAGAACTCACAATACAATTTCAAAATTAGTTCCTTGGTTACCAATGAACAATGCTCTATTAAATTTCTTTAAAAATAAACTCAACTAAAAACTACGATCATATGAACTACCAATATGGATGGAAATACAATTCTTAAAACATAGACCGTACACAATATAATTTCGAGTTTTACAATGGGGATCGAGCCACTCGAATTTTAGAGTTCGGAAACGCTCGAAATTACAACAAAAATTTGAAAATTGTCAACACTGTAACTATTATTCTTTAGGAAACAATTGTAACAATTTTTCATTTAGACTTTCTAGTGATTCTTCAGTGGACACACCAATCTAACATACTAATACACTTGTACTGCAAAATAAATTCAAAATATAAAAATAGATGGACCAATGAAGGCTACGAAATGAAGATTCCCTTCAAAGTCTTGCACTCCTTTGTTCTCTTGCATGCTAATCAACGAAACTTCACCAGTACCTCCCAACCAATGATAGAGGTACTCTTCTTCCCCCTTAGCCCCCCGAGCCGCAAAGGGGCCAAGTACAAAAACTAGAATACAATAGCTTCCAAGCTTGCCTTGCAAGGAAGAGATTCCACTCTTTTCACAAGCTTGGAGTCCCAACTCTCACAAGTAAAACACATTCAAATCAATATTCGATAGCATAATAGTGCTCAAAAGGTCCGCCCCCTTTTCCCTTCTACATCATTTGTTTTATATAAATTTTCATCCCCGACACCTGTCCCCAAGCACAAATATTTAACTTTTTAATTTCAAATAATTATGATTATTCACCCACCCACTTGTCATACTCTCCCCAAGTTGCAAAAGTAATTACTAGATTTTATTTTATTTAAAAATGAAAATCTCTCACATTCCTCAATGTGTTCCTATTTTCGCTCTTAGATGCCCCTTTGCTCCCCAAATTCTCATTTAATCAGTGTCTCCTAACTAGATCTTAGTTAGAGTTGGATTATGAGTCTTCTTCTAGTTAGACTAGTAGTAGGTTGACTCAATATTTTATTCTATGTACACCCATTCTCTCAAGTTATTATTTATTTCTATTTAAAAATCCCTTTTTATTAATTTCATGCACACATGTGCATTTGATCAAATCTTTAGATTTTACTTAATTTTTCCTAGAATTTTATTTATCTCAAAGCTTCAACTCATGTCATAATTCATTTAGTCCTCTATATTAAATTTAGACTTAGACTTAGTCTTAGACTTTTGTTAGGCATCATTTCAATGTTTTCTAGGCCACCTAGATTTATTGACTCAATTTTAATTACGTGACGTGCCCTTCAAGACGCACCTCCGTGCTCCAAGGATGCCACTCGCCTTTGACTTGTTTTGGAAGCTTGTCGGACCCTTTGGAGTCAAAACTCCATTCGATCGACCTTGTGAGAGACTAAGGGCTTCTATTTCTATTTAAAAATCCTTGTTTTGGAAGCTTCTCAAGTTATTATTTATTTCTATTTAAAAATCCCTTTTTATTAATTTCATGCACTTTATTTATTTCCTATTTAGTAAATCCCTTTTATTAATTTCATGCACACATGTGCATTTGATTAAATCTTTAGATTTTACTTACTTTTCCTAGAATTTTATTTATTTCAAAACGTCAACTCATGTCGTAATTCATTTAGTCCTCTATATTAAATTTAGACTTAGACTTAGTTTTAGAATTAGGATTAGACTTTTGTTAGGCTTTAATTAATAATCTATTGTTTAGTTAATTGCCTCTTTAATCCAACAAGGTCTTAATCATTTCAATGTTTTCCAGGCCACCTAGATTTATTGACTCAATTTTAATTACTGCAGGCATTCCCTTCAAGCACGCATCTCCATGCTCCAAGGGCCATGTGCCACTCCACCTTGACTTCTATTTTGAAACTGTCCCACCCCTTTGAGTCAAAAATTCCATCTGATCAATTCGTGAGAGATTAAGGCTTCTCATTTCCTATTTAAAAACCTGTTTTGGAAGCTTCTGCTATTCTTTTTTAATTAAAAATCTTTTATTAATTTCATGCACACATGTGCATTTGATCAAATCTTTAGATTTTACTTCACTTTTTCCTAGAATTTTATTTATCTCAAAACTTCAACTCATGTTGTAATTTATTTAGTCCTCTATGTTAAATTTAGACTTAGACTTAGTCTTAGACTTAGGCTTATACCTTTGTTAGGATTTAATTAATAATGTATTGTTAGGTCATCCACCAAGGTCTAATCATTTCCAATGTTTCTAGGCCACCCAGATTCATTAACTCAATTTTTAAATTCTTGACGCCCGGCCAAGACGACTCGGTTCTCCAAGGTGCCACCTGGCTCAATTTGTTTTGAAGCTTATCCTCAATCTTTGGAGTAAAAAATCCATTAGATTGACCTTGTGAGAGACTAAAGGATTCAAGGAATAAGGACTCCACCTTATTGTACACCTCTTTATAAATTGAGCGACCGTTCCTTACCTCTCAATGGCTACTCCGTGGACCATTCATGATCTTAAAATGAAGAAGACTTGAATACTTGACATTATTTGTAATGTAGCAGGTGCTTAAAGCAAATGGATAAGTTTGAAACATAGATTTAAAGGATTACTTATGCATATTACACATGTACAACAACATCATCAATGAACATAAGCACATAAACACAACAATTTGATAAAGGAGTTCACCCCTCTTGGCTAAGCATCTCCGGGTACCAGCCTTCCAATGGATCATTATTATTAATTGCTCAAAGTGCTCAAAAACAGTCTTACAATGCTCAAACCGACATACAAAACCGATCACCGCCTAATGGTGGTTTCAGCATTCCAAAACCCTCTGCCCTGGCTCTTTCTAATCTCAATTCCATCGAAAACGAAGTTAGCTCCTGTGTCTCCTTCCAGCCATTGCCCCCTCGCATACAAACACACCCTTGTTGTTTGAACCTAGCCCACACGCAATAAATAGTTGAAAACGCAAAGATCAAGCGCTAGCTACCAACGGTGTAACCATAGGACGGTTAAGGCCACCAACCTCAACCGCCTAGCACCTCGTGCATATGGGTCATAAATACGACCACTTACTATAATAAAAAGGGCTTCGTTTTAATACCAAACAACATAATGACACATGGTGGGTCGGTTATTAAACCGTGGAAACAACTGTTAAACAACTCCAAGATACAAAGGTCATGTAGAAGATACAATGGTCACCTGCCAAGGTCTTCAAACTCCCTGTTTCAAACTCGCTGGTGTGTATGGTATATATGGTATGTGGACATATGCGTGAAATAATGACCACGGGCTGGTTACCACAATGGTTACAAATATTCATTTGAAATATAATTAAACATATATATAACAAGTACGTGCAAAATCCCATTGGTCATTCTAGCTTCAGAAAGCTATATGGTGGGAGGTCTGTAATAACCCCGTGGACCTTAAATAATTTTACATACAACTATCATGTGAACTAATAAAGGTGCCACGCACTCAACATTAACTAACGATATGCCACGGTTGACTTCCCAGGTATTCGAATTCATCTTTCCATAAGTCACCACCAGACGCATTGCATACCGCCATATCATTTGTATGGACTATATCACGGATGCATACCAAGATCAAATTCTTTTGTCCTGCTTGACCTTATGAATGATGGAATGCTTCACCCCGACGGCCCGCTTTGAGATGAAACGACTTTATGTTGTTCAAGAACGATGAGCGTTCTCATCCGGTTTGAAGTGATTCTGAGAACCTTGAATTTTGAGCAAAATTTGATCCTCGGATCACACCTCTCCCCATTGGGAAGCTTTTGGACCTCCAAAAGACTATTTTAGTCTATGTGAAGATGAGGATAAAGTTCCCTCAACCTTCCAACCTCAACTACCCTTATTTCGCTTTGATTCGGTCTTTAAGACCACTTCCACAATACCCACATTTCCTGCTTCTCGTCTACATTCTCCTACAAGTGATGGTGTGTCTTCCTAGTTCTCATAGGATAATTGGAGAAAAATCATCTATGGAAGGAATTGAACATGCTCTCCTGATCATCAATCAAAGGAGGCTCAAGTACAACTTCAAATTCTCAACATTAACAACTCGGCATCTCGCATATATGAGGTAAATCTAAACGGTGCATTGTTACCAATCTTGTCAGAATCTTGAAGGGATCATATCGAATTGGTTTCAACTTTACCTTCTCCTTTAAGCCTACCTTTTCTAATTTAAATCCAAACTTCAATCACAACTTGAAAACCGACAACACGATGCTTGGTTTGTCTTGTTTTGTACTTGGTCCTAATTTTTCCAACCGCTTCTAATTCACTTGATGTATCGATCAATTTGTTCAATGAACTTCTCTCGCCTATCAATGTCATATTGACTATCAAAACAATATCTTTCCCAAAGATAAAATCTAAAGGAGACTTGGGAAAATAGCCAAACATAAAGCCAAATGTATTAATGCTATACAAGAGTGCTTGGCTCACTTGTAATGCGATGCGGCCGAATGTAGTAAAATGATTCATCCCAAAGTTTAGGGATGCTTGTCAGCAATAATCAATGGGCACCAATCGTAATGATGCACTCAATTGCCCCATTCATCCGGGTTCAAGGATGAAAAGTTGTGCTCTTTAAGTTTAGTGTCCATGAGTGCCCATAAACTCACTCAAAACTTCCAACAAATCGAGAATCCCGACTTAAATAATGACTTAGGCAATCCAAAATGCACCCAAACATTTTTGAAAGAAAAACTGTGTCGTTTTTTCCTCATTGGCACCGCCATACAAGGCATCAAAATACACATCTCTTAAGCAAAACGATCAACCACAAATATAAAGATAATCATGACTCCGTCTCTACATAGGTAAATCACCTACAAAATCCATGGAAATACTTTCCTGAGGTCGGTAGAAGGAACGGGAAGTGGAGTGTACAACCCAACTTTCGATTACTAGGATTACTTGTAGTAATGAAATCCAATATCCCTCAACATATCACAACACTTTCTATTCATTTTAGGCCAGTATAAAGATCTTTGGTGCAATTAGCTAATCGCCTTGCTTACACCAAAGTGACCAAGAATAAGAGAAGAATGTGCTTCCTATGATGTTGATTCTTTTCCTCCGAATACAACTCTAAGACATACAAGAGATTATTATGCACATGATAATCCAATTCTTCAACATGGTTAGGGTGGCACAAAGTTTCATACACTCTTTAAAGTCAGTATCTAAAACATACTTCTCCACATAACTTTCATGTACTATAGGACTTAATAATAACCAAGCACTAATAATAGGCTTTGAGTTATTATCAATCCACTTTGTTAAAAAATGCCCTTTCTATACCCTGGACACTAAATGAAGCTATTGAAGAAAACCCATCCATCCTAAGTGCCTAGCTTGTCGCGGGGAGTTTCTTTGTTCATCATGGATTGTAAGTATTGCAAAGGTTGATGATCGGTGTGAATAATGGTTTTTCCCAACAAATAATGCTTCCATTTTTAACACTTTGAACCAATAACTTCTTAATATCATCATAAGTAGGATAATTAATCACCGCACCATTAAACGTCTCAAAATAAAAACAAATTGGCTTACCATAATGTAAGCAAACCGCCCCATTGTATACTCATTTGCATCCCTCTGCCTCGATTTCAAAAGGTTGTTCAAATTTGTATGTAAGAACCGGGCTCTGGGATCTTTTCTTCAAAGTATCAAAATCCCCGGCTGCTACTTTGCCTCTCAGATGAAACTGCTTGACACTTCTGTTTACATAAAGATGTAATGGAGCCTAATGGAAGAAAAGTTAGCAATAAATTTCTCCAATATTGGGATGCTCCCAAAATACTTCTTACTTTTGTCACATTGTTGGGTCTGGACCTTTCCAAAATGACTTTGACTTTAGAAGGATCACCTTAATTCAGTCCTCCTCCACCAACAATATGTCCTAAGTAAATAGTGAAGTTTTTCCAAATTCACATTTGACAACTTCAAAAACAACTATTACTTTCTCAAAACACTTAAACTTGTTTCACATGTCTAGCATTCTCTTTATGAGATTTGCTAAAGATCAAATATCATCTAAGTAGACAATAACACAACTGTCTGTGAGGTCTTAAGACATCATTCTAACTCTCATGAAGCAGTGTATTGTGAAAAGTCCAAAGGCATTAAGCATATCCATATCTTCAAACAAACCCTATGGTCTTAAAAGTCGCCTTCCATGTGGTCTCCCTGGTCAACCTGACCGATGATAATCCACCTTAAATCTAACTTAGTGGAAATATTTGGCATCTTTTAATCGATCAAGCAAATCATCACCCTCCTAAGAGGATAACGATTCTTAACTCAATTTTTGTTCAAAGCCCAAATCAACACACATATACACCACTCTACTAGTTCCTTCTTTGGAACTAACACAATTGAGATCCACATGTATGTAAGAACTTGGTACACAACCCCTTGTCTAGAAACTCTTGAATTTGTTTTTCAATCTCAACATTTTCCATAACTCCACATCTCATGCATACCAATATTGGAAGTGGACAATCTTGTAACTGAATTTCATGTTGATTCCTCCTTCGGAGGTAACCCCTTTAGGTTCTTTTAAACATGTCATCATACTCCATCACAATAACTTCAAATATAGATCAGATTTTAACTTTTTATCGCAACCTTGAAATGCTTCAGTTTCTCAACATCATTTTTAGGTTTGATCATTAAGAGAGAACAAAAATTCTTTTACTAGCATTAACTAACCTCATTTGCCCCACATTTATGATTGATAAATTCATCTTTTAGTGATCTCAACAATGTACTCAACCCCATCTTTAAAACAAATGATACTTATTCTCGTGATGATAGAAAATAGATTTCCTATAATACAAATACTAGTTTCTCTCCCAAATACACAATACCTACATATATCCACCCAAATAACATCAAGCTTTGCCTCATCAATGAAATTTGCAGCTATAGCAAACCTAAGTTTACACTTCCGTTACTTGTAACTTAGAATTATCAATACATATCCAACCAAGAGGGTATGGCTTAGGATGTGGACTTGTTTCCAACTTAAGTTTCTCAATAGTCTCTTCTGCAATAAGGTTTGTTTGAGATCCATAATCAAATAACGTGTCTATCTTAGTGTATGTTTTGAAACAACCTTATATGAAAAAGTTCAATTCTCTATTTTCTTGTTGAGTTACTGATTAGCATTACTTGAAGAGATAGAACTTGCAATAGAACCATTACCAAGATAACCCATGGCTGTGATCTTATTCTCATCACCAGAATCCAAACCAAAATCTTGTACAACAGTCACAAAAGTCTTTGACTTCCCTTTACCATTGTTGCCAAAAATTTTGGGTCAACTTTCAAGATGAAGCTTCCAACAATGGTCTTCTATCATGGCCATCTTTGAACAATGTTTACATGTGAACTTTTCTTTTCCTCTTCACAACAAAATTTTCCGTTTCCCTTGAACTTCTTCTTCCCTTTGTCTCCCGGTCAATGTCTTCTTGTTACCTCATGAGTATCGTTCTTCCTTGCTTCCTAAAATGAGTAGTCTCTGTGACACAAACTTCATCTAGATTCAAGGATTAAACATGAGGTATATATAGTATGTCTCAAATAACCATGTAGCAATCACTATATATTTGAGCAATGTTTTCTGAGAAGACAAATCAACTCCCCAAAACCAAAGTTCTCTCCTAAATTCCTGAGTAAAACTTGGTACATTTTGTCCTTTTAGTTGTCTAAAATTCTTCCAGCATAGTTGCCTTTTGTTTATGCCAATGGATAAATTGTTTTAATTATGATAATGAAATTGGTCTCCAAGAAGCAAAATTTTTCCATGCTTTTTCATATCCTCCAGTCTTGACTCCACCAAACAAGTGTTGAACCATCTAATCTTTAAGAAGCTAAAAGATGAATTTGGTTTCATCATCTTGAATCTTTTGCATTCTACAATATACTTCAATTTTGACGTATCCAATTATCTAAACTTCTTCAAGATTAACTTCTCCATTGTAAATTGGCAATTCAAATTTTATATCAAGCTTTAATGAAGGAATTTTATGGTTAGAGTTTTACCTAATGCCCTTTGGAGAGAATTCGAAGATGTTTCGAACCTGGTAGAAGAAGAAGAAGAAGAAGAAGAAGAAGAAGAAGATGATATGGAGGAGAGAGGTGGTGAAAAGCACTCTATATTTCCATCCTGAGTTTTGTCACCACCGCCCCCTTATGCATTGAAGGGTTGGAGAATTCACCCTGCGACAATATGTTCCTTCCATCAAGATCTCATCATCTCCCATCTCCATGACAACCTTTCTGAAATCTTCATCTTCCTGTGAACATCGCTCATGACTTGCATCGCGATGAGCCATGCTTGGTGAATGTCTCCGAACTCAGGGTGAATGAATATGCTTCCTCCCCTTATTCTTCCTTGTCGGATGAGAACTTGGCTCCACAAGTTGACCTTCTCCTCTTGTGAGTTTCAACCTTGTGAGCATCAGAAACAAAACTTTCAAACAATCAAGTCTTCAAAAACCAGTGCTCTGATACCAACTTGATGTATAATTGAAGAAGACTTGAAATACTTGAAATTATTTGCAATGTAAAAGTTATGTGTTTAAAGCAAATGGATCAGTTTGAAACACATAGATTTAAAGGATTACTTATACATATTACACATAGAAAACAACATCATCAATGAACATAAGCACATAAACACAACAATTTGATAAAGGAGTTCACCCCTCTCTTGGGCTACATCTCCTGGTCCAGCTTCCAATGGATCATTATTATTAATTGCTCAAAGTTCTCAAAATAATGTCTTACAATGCTCAAACTGACAAACCGACTGCTCCAATGGCTTCAGAGCGTTCCAAAACCCCTGTCTAGGCTCTTTCGGCACCTCAATCGGTTGAAAAACGAAGAAGTTAGGCCTCCTGGAAGTCTCCCTCTTCAAGCTTGCTGCCTCTGCATCTACAAAACACACCCTTGTTGTTTGAACCTGGCTCACACGCAATAAATAGCGTGAAAACCCAACACCGGGTGCAACCGCGCCAACGGTGCAAACCGTAGGATGGTTAAGGGCGCGCCAAACCTTAACCGCCTAGCAGCTCGGGCATATGGGTCATAACACGACCACGTGCTATAATAAAAAGGGCTTCATTTTAATACCAAACAACGTAATGACACATGGCGGGTCGGTTATTAAACCATGGAAACCACTGTTAACCAACTCCCGCGCACATATACAAAGGTCACATGGTATATGCAACGGTCACGGGCTATGGTTCAAACCCTCGCGCCAACCGTTTGGTGTATGGTATATATGGTATGGACATATGCGTAAACAAATGACCACGGGCCGGGGCTAAGCCCCGACCTGACCCCCTGCCAATGGTTACAATATTCGATTTGAAATATAATTAAACACATATATATAACAAGGCACAAAGTGTAACCCATTGGTCGGTCAGAGCTTGTGAAATCTATGCGGTGTGGGAGGTCCAGGGGTCGAACCCCGTGGACTCCAATAATTTTACATAACGATCATGAACCAATAAAAGGGGTGCCACATGGCAGCCCATGATTGGGCCACGTGGCACCTTACCATTAACCAACGATATGTCATGTGTCAACTTCCCATTCGACCAGCTGTCTGCCACGTCACCACCTATACGGCCGTACGACCCTGCCACATCACCTGTACGGACTGTACGGACAATACAGTCAACATCAATTTTGTTTTTGCCTGTTTGACCTTATGAACAGATTGCAATATCTCTCGCTCCCGACGTCCGTTTGAGACGAAACGAGTTGCGTTGGGTTCACAATGACGAGGCCTACGCTTTCGTCCAGTTTGAAGCGTTTCCGAGCACTTTGAATTTTTGAGCAAAATTTGATCCCCTGATCAATTCAAACTAGGTAATAGTTAACCTACAATTCTGGCCACGATGGGAGTTCTAGTAGGCTATGACAAGGACACTCCCACACCTCTCCCTCAATATTTGGTTTCTTTGCAAGTCCCCTTTACTCCTTATGTGAGTCGGATTAGCAAGAATCGTCAAGCCTGCATCCACTGACAAAAACAATGTCAATAATCCATATACATAAATCATACTGAAATCAGTCATACATCACATGTGCGTAAAATGAAATACTCAAATAAATACAATCCACTCCTTGACTCAATCCAAAGTCCAGTGGAGTCCATCGATGCCATCAACATCCTTTACCCCTCATGTGTCCTGCACACTCAAGACGACTCGTCAATAGCATCTTCCAATATATATATACATACATAAGATTAACAATAAGTTATAATACATCATCATCATGCATAATCCAAAATTGAAACGAAATCACAATGTACCATAACTGGATCACTTGCACGCAAGTATCCTCAAAGAATAAGTCAATAAAAGTGTGCTCAATGGAATGAGATGTTACGTATTTTGATTTAGACAAAAAAACCTTAAACACCATAAATCCCACTCTCCATATGTAATGTTAATATTCATTTGAATTTATAACTAGATAAATCATTGGACATTTACTAGTGGTTCAACCAATTTATCTATAGTTGTATTTGTATTTTGACCAAATGTGAAATGAGCTAATAATTTATACTCATAAATGGAGTTATTCCATGAGTCAAATAGAACTATGGACCATGGGATCAAGAGGGTAATGATGATACTTAGGATAATCTTGGAGAGGTAGAGGTAGAGGTTGAACTTTCAATGACACACTGTAACGTAATGCCATATTGTTGACCTAATTTTCATAAAAAAAAATCATTGGTTCTTGTTTTAATATGAAAATTCAACTTTTCATATTATATTTTTAATTCTTTTTGTTATATATTTTTCGACATATAGTTCATAGTATATTTTAAAAAAAAATGAAAAATCATTTCAACAAAAATATGAGCAAATATTAGGTCAAATATTGTAAAAAAATGGATAAAAAGACAATTAAAAATTAAAAATACATATAAAATAACTATGACGGTTAGAGTAAGGTATATATATATATATTCTTCAAAGCATGTTTAAAATTCATATCGATAATTGAAGTATATTATTTGTTATAACTTTCACATTGCACTATTATTATTTATATTATTATTTAAGTCATAATTTATATTGTTGTCATGACATTTATAAATTGTTCATATTGAAGAGGACATGAGAATTGGAGGAGGGGTTAGGGTTTTTCGAGTTTAAAGCAATGGAAGAGGAGTTGATGGACTATTATGAAAACCTACTAGAAGGTCAAGTCATTTTCACTAGGTTTTAACTTTTTTAGGTGATTTTCTATGGGCAAAGGGTTATGTGGGGGTGACTTTTTGGTTCAATCCTCAGGTTTTGATTTTTAAATCTAACAAAGGGGAAGTACATAAGCCAAGCTAGCGGTAGGAGGAACAATTGATGTTAGAATCAAACTTCATTATGGGTCCATCGATGCAAAGGTATAGGCACAAGGTGATGAGATTGGTAAAGAGACAAGGCTTAGCTTATCAAGGGAATTAGATTTACAACCCTTGTATTTATCCTTTAGTAAAGTAGTAAGTAGACATATTGGTAAGTTTTTACTGAAGGATTATTGAACATTTTTGAACTATGAGAATTCCTTAGTCAAGCCTTCAAAAGTCAGTGTGATGCACAAACTAGTCTTGTAAAGAGAGGTAGCAGAGTGCAGGGATAAATAAGTACAAGTTGATGCTTCATTAGTAAATAGTGTTGGGAGGGAAATGGGTGAGGAGAAGGCCAACAATGATAGGCAAGGAAAGAAATGTGTGAAGCATAATAAGAAGAAGGTTAGGTCTATTTTCAGAGAATATGGAAGGATGCATCAAGTGGTTACATTTTCAAAACAAGCATTGTCATGAATCTTCTTTGGGCATAAACCATTGGAGGAATTTGTGAAGGATTGGATGTAGTCTATGTGGGCATCAATTTTATGATACATTCCATTTTTCACTCATTTCTCCATGATTAGATTATTTTCATTTTTAAGACATGTGGGTTCATTGTCTATTGCTTGTAAAGAAGTGAAACCTATGTTTCAATCCTAAGCTCAAGAATTTTCCACTACAGGAAATTTGGTTAAAACTCTCAAGACTTCCATTGGAATTTTGGTCCTATAATTTTTTTTTGGGCTATAGGGGATCATATTGGATCCATTGAACATGTAGAATATAGTTTCCAAAACTCAATTATATGTTATATATCATATATATTGGTCTAGGTGGATATCAAAGATCGGTTGGTGGAATACATTGTGATTGAAAATAAAGGTAGGCAACACTACCAAATTATTGATTATATAGTGATGCCTTTTTGTTGTGTGAGATTCCATGCATTTGGCCATCTTTCAATAGACTATGCTATAAAGATGTGAAATAAAACCTAATGAAAGAAGGAATTGGATAACTCTAAGCCAATGATGTAAGTTGATGGGTTTTTGTATTAGGATCCTCATGTATTAGGGAAAGGAAATATGGGTGAAGTTTTCATGCTAAAGAGGTTCTCCACACCAACATAAAAATGGTAATATGATGGAGAGGGAAGGGTAAGGCAAGAGGAGGAAGCCATAAAAACAATCTCAGACCTAGGTGACTCTAAGATAATGAGTAGAAGGATTCAAGACCTTAAAAAAAGGAAGATGGGATGGTTTCATCCCCTCCAATCCTAAAAAAAGATGATATGGGTAAGTTCAAATGGATGTTTCCTTCCTAATTAAATTCTAACGATATCTCCAAAGTGTTATAACCTTAATTTCCACCCTACAGGGCCAGAAGGTTGCGAAGGGTGTCACAGGTTATACTATAGCTGACTTGTGACATGTCTCTCATTGTCCATGTATGACAAGTGGCACCTTGCAAAAATGCTCTAAATATTAAGCCAAAGCTATGTCTTGGATTTCATCTTATGCTATATTCCCTTCTGGTCCTGTAGGGTGGAAATTAAGGCACAACTCTGGCTTAAGTTTTAGATCATTTTTGCAGGGTGTCGCTTGCCATACATGGACAACGAGTGACATGTCACATGTCAGCTATAATGCAACCCGCAACACCCTATGTAATCTTCTAGCCTTGTAGGGTGGAAAATAAGACTACAACACAAAGATATGGGACATGAATTGAGTCTAGTGCATTTGAGTAATCTAGAGGCTCAATCTCCATTGCTTTTAAAATTTGAAAATATTAAAGGGGAAGGAATCCTCTTTAACCTAGATCTCAAAGAATTAGGGGGAAAGGAGTGGGAGTTATGAAATCTAAATATTATGGGAATAATAAGAAAAATAAGTCTCTAGTTCATTTAATTTTGAAGATATTTTCACCACCCTTAAATATTCTAGATACCCATTAAGATCTAGGAAGCCTAGGCCAAGAATAATAGAATATAGGAATCAAGGGGGTCTCAACATGGATGATATAAAAGGGGAATCAAATTTTGGGAGGGGGTAAAAATATCATATGTTGTTAGCTTAGAGTAAAGCTAAGAAGGGAATCCATCAAGGCAAACAAAAGAATCTTCTAGGGGCTCTTAGAGACCATGCCCTAGAGGAGGGTTTACGATGATATTTATGTCATTTAAGGTGAGAGAGTTTGGAAACCATTCAAAGAAATATATCCTTCATATGGTTTATTTTCATAATTTAGATGTGGTTCTTCTATATGAAATGATGAGGGTTAGGGATACAATTTTAGGAGATTTATCCAAACTTATGAAAGACCAAGATATTCCTTCTATCAATTTTATAGGAATTTTTAGGACTTTGATCAGGAGATGGAGAAATCAAACTATGAGACCAAATAGCTCCATGGTTCTTGAATCAATAATCGGTGTTGAACTCATATCTTTGGAGCTAGGGGAAGTATTTTTTGTGGTGAATATTTATGGTCCCTATGAAATAAGGTGGCTTATTGATAGGGTCTACCATATAGTGACTCTTTGAGAAAGAATAATATTATCTTAGGAGGGGATTTAAATTTTACTCTAAGCAAATGTGAAATATGGGGAAGTGTAGCAAGGAAAAACCCTCAAGTATATTTATTCATCAATAATGTAGAGGCAATTGGGTGGGAATGTGTAGAACCCATCAACAAGGCACCCACCTAGAAGAATCAAAGGATATGAGAATATCAAGTGGAAAAAAGGTTAAACCATTTTCTCATTTCAAAAGCTCTAATGATGGGACCAAAACAAGATTAGTTCATGGATTAAATCTAGAGTGGATTCAAATCATATACTAGTTCTCATTCAATTTTCTAAGGAGGACTTTAATCCCCAAGTCCCTTTGAGTTTAATCCTTCCTAGTTGGAGGATGACTATTTTTTTAACTTAGTCAAAAAATAATGGAATCATTTTGATTCTTCTCAAAGGGAGTTAACTAGTATTTAGTTTGTTTTTAATATAAAATATATCGAAAGAGTAGTTTCATCTTGGGAACACATGAAAAGAGTAAAGGATGAGAAATATTCACTTTCATTATAACACCAAAATAAGTTAGACAATACCTCAAAATAAAATTTGAATTTACTAGAAGAAAAAAGAAGAAAATTATTGCAAAGAAAGAGGTTGTTTGGAGGCTTAAAAGTAGGGTTTTGTAGCTCTATTAAAATATGAGAATACTGATTTCTTCCACACATTTTCCAATTATAGGAAAAATAAAAATACTATATTGGAAATTCAAAGAGATGATGGGTCCAAATGTTGTAGTTTCAAAGACATTGTTTAGTTGGGTGCGACACATTTTCTGTAGAGCTACAAAAGAAGTTGACAAGGCCAACATTATTGAGGTAGTAAAGATGAAACCTTTCTTTCCTAGTTTTGTTGATGTCCTAGGGATTAAGAAATTGATGGAGGAAATCACTAAATAATAGATTTAGATGGTCCTTTGTAGCTTCCAAAAGGACAAGAGTCATGGGATTGATGGATAGACCGTGGAGTTCTTTTTGGGATTTTATGATTAGATAAAATATGATTTAATCAGGGATATGGAGTAGTCAAGGATCTATGGGAAGGTGTTTATATTATTCCAACTCCACTTTTATAGCTCTAATTCCAAAAAAATGTAATGTAACCCTTAATGATTTCATGGCTATCACTTTGTGAAATTGTATATATAAGATCATAACCAAAATTATTGCTATGAGGGTCAAAATATTGTTGTCAAAGTCAATATCTATGGAATATTTTGGGTTCTTACATGGCATAAAAATTCATAATGCTACTGGAGTGTCTCAAGATGGAATGCATATCATAAAAACTAAAAGACTATAGGTTATGTGTAAGTTTTTTTAAACCTTTTACAATAATGCAATGCACACACATATTATTAAAATAGAAAAGAACACAATTTCAATCACACATATACACATAAATTTACCTTGGAAACCCAAACCAAGAAAACCAATAACTTGTTTAGAGCCACACCTCTAATTCTTATTCATCATCCTCAAAATTCATTGTTTACAATACAATATATATAGGATCCCGCGGCATCCAAAAACCCTAATCCATTGATCCATATTAGACTACAAACCCAATTTATTAAATGGAATTAGAAAACCATAGGATAATCCACAAATCCTCCCATGCACCACAAAAATTACAAAAGTGAAAACTATGTGTTGAAAACTGCTAAAAAACGGGCACAAAAACTGCCATTTTATTTTTTATTTTTTATTTTTTCAGGGGCTCTGCCCCTGAACCTCGTGAAAGGGGGATTGCATGTGGGGTTGGTCATGTAAAGAATATAAAACATATCAAACACTATGGTATTGAAATTATATCTATCTAAAGACTATGACTAGGCTAATTGGTTGTACTTGAAGCTTATGTTGTTTCACCTTGGGTTTGGTGTGCACTTTTTGAATTGGGTAACAAGCTATTTGACATTAGTTTCCTTTGTTGTTTATTTTTTTATTGGAATGGCTCAATATCTAAGTTTTTGGGCCATCAGGAAGCCTTAGGTTAGGGTTCCCTCTATATTCACTACTATTTTTCATTGTAGCAAAGGGTCTCAACATGGCTACATTGGATGCAAGAAGAACTAGAGAATTAAAATGTATTAAGCTAGGAAGAACTCTCAATTTGATATATTTTCTTTTTGTAGATGATGCTTTATTATTTTGTGATGGTACAAGAAGAGATTCCTGGAAATTAAAAGAAATTTTACATCTCTATTGTTCAACTACTTATATAATGGTTAACATGCAAAAATAATCTATATCCTTTAATGGGGTGGTGAAAAATTTAATTAAGGAATTCATCTAGATATTTCCTCGTCAAGAACTTTATCTTCAAGAAAGGTTCAAGTACTTGGGATTTTCTAATAATCCTTATGAATATGGGATAAATTATTAGAGATGGTTAATAACCAAAGTATAAGGAAGAATTAAGTTACAATACCATAGGTGGTTGTCTATAGGTGCGAGCGTTGTTTTGGAAAAAATAAATTATAAAGGAAATTCAAGTCTTTTGACACTCCTATTCATTTATTCCAAACGGGGTCCTGGATAAAACTAGAACCATTAACATCAAATTATTGTAATCAAATTATTGTAGGCAAGAGAAAATGAGAGTGAGGATATTCCACTATTTAAGTGGCAACCCATAAAAAACCCAAGGAAGTCGGTGGATGGGGCTAAAAAAACATCCATTACTTTGGGAAGGCTCTAGAAGCCAAATGTCTATGGGGGATAATATCCAATAATAGGTTTTGGATTCAAGTAATAATTCAGAAATATATAGAACCTAATTCACTTCACTTGTATATTGTAATAGAATCCATCAAAATATATTCACAATGATTCCAATGTATGGAAGTCAACGGTCTTGGATTTTCACCTGCTAGGTAACTAACTTACATGGAAAGTGGGGAATTGTGAGAGTGTTAGGATATGAGCAAACCCTTGGCTTGTTTTTGGGGATGATTTTAAGCTATATAGAAACCTAATTACTTTTCTTCATGAGAATGGAATTTACAATCTATCACATGCTACTTCTCAAAAATTAACTTCAATTAGGCACCGCGAATGGAAAAGTGCAACTCTTCTTAGGACGGATGATGATGAAGGATCCCACTAGGAAGGGTATATAGTGATATTGAAGGGTGTTCATGTCATAATATAAGAGGAAGAATATGAAATAATATGGGCCAACAACCCTACTCTTGGTATATACACTCACAAACTTGGATATAAAGCTATGTTTGGTGAGGAGAGATCTGAAGAAATCCAATGGTGGTGGAGACCACTATGGAAGATAAAATCCCCCATTAAAGTAATAATATTCATGTGGTTGGCCACCATGAACAAGGCCCTGACTTGGGAAGTGCTCTAGAAGAGGAATATGCAGTCTCCCAACATATGTGTGTTGTGTAAAGAAAATGGGGAAACTACGAGTCATCTATTAACCTTTTGTGAGTATGATAAATAAGTATGGGATGAAATGGAAAACATATTTGTGTTTAAAGAAGGGTAGAAGGGAGACCTAATAACAAACTATATTTAAAAACTATATCACGACACAAAAGATAAAAGAATTCAAATCTCTTCCTATAATAATTGTTTAGGTCATCAAGATTGCAAGGAACATAGTTATATTCGAAGGAAAATAAATCCCACCCTTTAAATATGCCACTCAAATTATGGATATATTTGAAATCTACAATTCCCACCCTAATTTTTTTTTTCATAGGTAAATTATTCCAGTTCCTATTAACAAGATTGGAGCCTAGGGTTTTTTAGATGGAACAAGACAAGTNATACCACTCAAATTATGGATATATTTGAAATCTACAATTCCCACCCTAATTTTTTTTTTCATAGGTAAATTATTCCAGTTCCTATTAACAAGATTGGAGCCTAGGGTTTTTTAGATGGAACAAGACAAGTCTCTCCTTCAATATGTGGGGTGGGAGGAATTCTCTATATAAGTGATAATCATTATATAAGGTTAAAGGAAAGGCTAGGAGGGGGGTCAAATAACTTTGCTGATTTGTTTGCTTTGAAACTATTATTAGCGATTGTTGAAGAAAATGATGTGTCCCATATTCAAATTCTGGGTGACACTATGGTGATTATCAAATAGATAAATGGGGAATTTAGGACGTCAAATTAGTTTTTAAGACCTATATTTGAGGAAGTAAACTTTTTCAAGCTACTCTTAATTCCAACTTATTTTTACATGTGTATAAAGAAAACAATCAAGAATTTGACACACTTTCCAAACATGGCCTTATGGTGTACATTGGTAGTTTTGGATAGTGTTGGAAACAAGGGATGGTGATGTCCAAGTATCTATCTGTTAGATCCTTCCATGTTTAATCAACTTGTTGGTTAAAAGTTTTATGATAATATTGATATTTTGTGTTGTTTGGATAGGGACTAGAGTTCACTTCATATTTTTAGTTTTTTTCTTTTTAATATTATATGGATAATCTTGGCACTCTATGTGCTGTTAGGAACCCTTTTATGTATGTATAGAATGTAATTCCTTTTCTCATGAATATAATTATGATTTTTTTTTGAGTAAAAGAAATTTATATTTTTACCATAATATATCTCAAATTTATATTTGTAATTAAAATATATCATTTGTCATGATAACAATCTCATTTCATTACCCTAATCAATATTATTATGTTAAGTCATAGATGTTTATATTATCATCATAATATGTATTAAATTTATATTGATAATTGAAGGATATTATTTGTTGTAACTTTTTCTTGCATGATTACCATTAATATTATTTTGTTAAGTTGCAATTTATATTATCATCATTTATAAAATACTCATATTGACATTCTATATTAGGTTTGGTATATTGTTTTGATGCATATAATTACTTATTAGTGCTTATAAAATGAAGTTAGAGTTAAGTGATACATTATAGTGTAATAAAATGGCCTATAATCTAAATATAGAAAATTAACAATAACTTGTAAATACATGAGTAGAAATACTTATATTCAACTAGATTATTGTGTATTATGTTAAACACTTTGAAATTTCTAACCTTATAATGTGAGTTAATGTTGTATTGGGACTTTTAGATCTCATTCAACCCTAATCATTCACTTTATAAGCATAGATCAAGCATATAAATATGTAGCAATTTAGTGATTAAAATAATCATTATTCGAATAAATTATAAAACAATAAAATGAACTTAAACAATGATTATATAACGTTTTTAGTTCAACATAACAAATATTAATCATGGAAACACATTAAAAAAAAAAAAGCCAGGTTAACATACCATATTTGAAATAAGTATAAGCATAGATTATAACAAATATAAACATCCCAACTAGTTATATTCTATTATTTTGTCATCATTTTGTGTTATCTAAAATATAAACTCACACCATGGAAAAATAGACACAAGGTTTATAGTTGGAAAATATTTGATAGGAGGGATAGCCTTGTTAATGTTTGGATTTGCATCATTATTTTTAAAGAATTAACATTCATAACAACTACAAATATAAATATGTTTCACAATTTAACAAAGTGAATGAAGGATCTTTGGAACAAATTATAGGACTTATCAACATACGTTCTGTCGATGAAGAAATATGGGTAAAATTGTTATTGTCAGTACACTATGCTTACTAAAAAAATATATTTTTGTATTGAAATATTAAAATGGATTTAATGAAAACATGGCACAAACCCTAAAGCACTGAAAACTAGGGTTAGGGTTTTGATAAAACCTCAAGCCGTGATTATGTCTACTTTTTTATTACTAGGGTGAAAACGAATCCGTGAGAAAATAAACTAATCCAAAGATTCTAAGATTTGAAGGAAGGATGTTGTGAATTGGAGAACTTGGATGCTTTATTTTTTGGATAAAGTTAGGCTGTAATCTCCAAGAAATGGCTTGTGTTGGGGTTTATTTTGGAGCATTTAATTGATTCTGGTAGATGAGGGAAGGGAACATTTTTTTCCTTTGAAATCATCTTGAGTGTTGCAAAAATGGGTTATTTCTTGCTTGCTTTTAAAGGTTTCAATAAGACTTGCAACAAGTCGAGATTTTTAGGAGTTTTATCTAGTATTTGGTTTATTGAAACTACAAGTAAAGAAGTGGCACATCTGTGAAATGAATGGTTTGGTTCTTGAGTAGTAGACAAGGGTTTTTGGTTTTAGACAACTAAATTTTGTTCATCATAGGCAGAGAATGATCCTCAAAGATGAAAATATTGATATTTAACAAAATAAAGATGTGAAAAATACTATCATAGGAATTCAATCAACACAATCCTAAATCTGTTTGATAAGGAAAGGGGGTTGTAACACACCCACGATGGGGCAATTTTTTTTTTTTTTGTCCTCACAGGAACAGATCCTTTCCCTCTACAATTCCTAATTTGGGAAGTCTGGGACTTAGCCCGACCCTTCGGTCAAGGTTCTCCGATTCTCTTAGTCAAACAAGACTTAGAGACCTTGATAGTCTCACCTCTTAATCAAATATAGGCCCTTCCGGCTTTTGGTGCAGGTCTTATGATACCCACAAACTTCTCCTTTGCACTTCAGCGAAGTCTCGGAGTTGGCGTTAGCCCCTTTTCTCTTGGCCCCTCTTCGGAGGTGACCTTGGGCGATGACCTCACACAAACACACAATTGCGGGTGCGACCAAAGGCGGTTTGAAACCAAACTACTTTTCGGCCTGCAATTCTCCTCGAGCCTCCACGTGTCCTTTCTCCAAAATCGAGGTTTGGATTGCGGCCCGCCCTCAACTTTTTAAAGTTCGTGCACCTCCAATCCCCGCAATGCTACAGGACCGTCGATCTCCCGATCTTGACGATACTGTCTGAATTGACAGTTCAGATATGCCCTTTTCAAATCCATAGACCATATTTTCCCCTCCTAAATCAATGGATGTGATCTCCTTCGTGATTCCAGACTTCAGAATTTTCAAATCTCAAACCCTGATTTCCTCCGTACATCAATATTCTAGAGTTGACGCTCTGCGAACACCTTCCCTCCTAAATCAATGACCCTGTTTCTATTTCGAGTGTTTGACACTTTCAATTAGGTCAACGGTCCTGTGGCCCTCTTCTCGATCAACGATCGAGATCTCCTTCGGGTCTCCAGACTTCTGAGATCTCAAATCTCAAACTTCATCCTTTTTCCCAATGGATTTTATCCGAAGGCTATAATCCCCTGACACGTGTCCACTTGATTTGACGATTAAGGATTACTTCGGGTCTTTACCCAGAGTCCACAGATTTGTGCCACCTATCCTCTGGATCTGATGATCGAGGATTGCTTCGGGTCTTTACCCGGAGTTCACATATTTACGCCACGTCCCTTCTTAATCTAACGATTATGAATTACTTCGGGACTTTATCCGGAGTCCACATATTCATGCCATGTCCCTTCTTAATCTGACGGCTATGAATTACTTCAGCACTTTATCCGGAGTCCACAGATTCACGCCACATCCCTTCTTAATCTGACGACTATGAATTACTTTGGGACTTTATCCGGAGTCCACAGATTCACGCCACATCCCTTCTTGATTTGACGACTATGAATTACTTCGGGACTTTATCTGGAGTCCACAAACTCAAGCCATGTCCCTTCTGGATCAGAAGGTCTAGATTCACTTCGGATGATCCAACGCTGGAGATTTAGTTCGGATGATCTGATGACTGAGATCTACTTCGGACGATTTGACGATTCAGATTTTCTTCGGCTCTCCGGATCTTCGCGCTTCGGGAGTCTCAAATATCAACTGAAAACTCTCGAATAGATTTCTTGAAGTTGTTGATATGCTGACACGTATCTCCTAGCGATCAATGGTCATGATCCTACTTTGGGTGATTTGACAACTGAGATTTACTTCGGCTCTCTGGATCTCTAGACTTCGGGAGTCTCAGATCTCAACTGAAAACTCTCGCACATATTTCCCCAGAGTCCACGATCTATCACCACGTGTCCCTTTGGATATGGCGGTCCAGATTCACCTCCTAGTGATGGACGACCTCAAATTACTTTGGGACTTTAGAACTTTGGTAAGTTCCCTTCTTGTGTGTATGCCAAGTGCTAGGGTTCATGTACCTTGCTTAGATCAGACAACTGTCGATCCTTGGTGCTGTGATCCAATGACCACTATCGCTCCTCCTCCTGAGATTTTGACTTACTCCGACTTAGAAGATTTTCTAAGTTCTCGAAGGATTCGAACTTTTCTCCTCCTACGGGCCCGTCTCCTGGATTTCATCTGCACTCCTGAAAACACTATCTCTTCTGAGCTTGATCTCCTTGAATATTTCACCACCCCCCGTGCTCCTTGCATTTCAGGTATCGCGTCAAACTCAGATTGAAGGTCAATGACGATGGACGGTTCACAGAAATTGTGGGGCCCCAACATGCGTACTCTTTACCAGAGAATTCGACCTCCGTAATATGGAGAGTGCTCGCTCGATTCTAGTCTAACCTGGATCATAGATATTCTAGCCCGTCGAGATCAACGACAGGGGTGAATTGCGGGTCGTGAACTAGCGCGTCTTCTATTCTCACCTTCGTGCTCCACAGTGATTCCCCACCCTCGATTTCCATTCATAGATCGACGGTTCATAGAAATTACGGGGTTCAACTTGACTATTGTGCAATTTGACATCCCAGAGCCTCGAGCTCCAAAGTTCCTAGAACTAGGTCACGTGGACCTTCATATAACTCCTGGGCTATAATCCCCGCTCTTAGTCGGGTTTTTGGTTAAGGGAATAGGTGCAAGTTCAGAGTCTCCTAGACTACTGGTCTGAAGGGAATACCTTCCCAAATTGTAGAGCTTTAAGCTCTGAATCAAGGCAAAGTAACTTGTGAGGTTACCAAAATGGTAGCTATGCCCAGAGGCTTGCTCCGACTCTATAACAATGATGTAAATTCTCGGGGAAAGCATATTCGAGTGATTAAACTGGGACGTATGGAAATTCAAGAATAAATATAGGTTCTGAAGGGAACAAACACATACTCATAACTTAATCATTTAATACAGAGAAAGAACCCTTTATAGACATGTAAATACTCACATGGATTCATTATTTACAATTCAAAGCATAAGGTAAGAAAACACTTATCAGAACCATATAGTGTGATGCAACTACTATAAGGGGTGCTTGTTTCCACCCAACCATAGGCTCAGTCACTCCCAATGGATTTATCACTAGCCAGCCCCGAGCTTAAGCCACGATGCTTTGAGATTCAATCTCTTACTTCCATCTCAATGAAAGTTATGGACGAAGGTTACTCTCTTTCTCCCAATACAAAAATAGATAAGGACGAAGGTTAATCTCCTTCTCCTGGCTCAATATCTATTTTCTATTATCAGAACTGACTGTTCCTCTTTCAGTCCTTTCTTGGACCTGAGAGTTTCCGCTCTCGTCTCTACATTTTTCCACAGGTCTTCCTATTCCCACCACACTTCCTTTCTTGCCTTCCTCAACAAGATTGCATGTGGCTCAAATTCCCAGTCCGTGGTCAGGTCTAGAAGCCTTACAGATGGGCGGTCTGCCCCATCCCCTTATTAACTCTTGAGGAGGTCTTCCCACCTACCATCCCGACTGTAATTCATTCCCGGGTTAGAGGGTTGTTCTGATCTAAGCAATTAATTCTAGCATGGTACTAGTTTGATGGAGGTTAATGCAATGATTCTGGGTCTCCTCCACCACCTTTCATAGCATTCATGGTTTTATCTTAGCACATCCCCTCTTTTAGCAGTCATGCAACACATAACCATTTTCTATTAAAATAATAGAATTTAGATTCATCGACGTTTTGTACAAAGGTCCATCAAATCAAACATTCACACTTTTAGGTTTTCCATAGTTCCTTGGCCAATATAGTTATATTTACAGACTGTGGGAAACAGGGTGTTACAAGGGTGATTTGTCAAGGCGTGATTGGTGACGATGGAAGATGACAGAGTTCCTTATTTATCCAATCTGAGTGAGGGTTGTGTGATCTAGGTAACACCTTGATTTGATATACATGACATTCAAATGGGGTCAATGAAAAGGATATTAGAGGGGTTACATCCCATAGAGGAATCCATATTGGACATTCTAGGAGAGTTGGCTCAGGGTTCAACCACTTATGGTACCCTAGGTGGACTATGGTCAAAGACGAGGGTGAACAACAAAGATGGAGATCTTCCCAAGGGCCTTAATGATGCATTTGTTATCCCAAATATGGTGTACCGGGGTCTGGATATGGTAGATATCTAATAGATTATCCCTAGTATTGAAAGTGATGGAGCCATTAATCAAGTGAACAATAGTGATGTAACATTTATTGTCTTGACAACTCTCTATGGCCATTTGGTACTACATCTCTGCAACTCAACTAGGAATGCAAAATATTGATAGGAGACATGGTTTATTGTTAAATATTTGGACTTTATCATAATGAGAAACTTAATAAATATGGAAGAAGGGAGCTTAGGGAGACCCTCGCTGGAAGGAGAATGAAAAATGAATAGGAGGGAATGCATACAAAAAGTTCCTAAGCCAATAACTATAAGTTTGGGTTTGAAAACTAGGTTAAATAATGTAATGGAAGTGGAAGAGAATTACATAGTTGGTCGCTTTCTTTGAAAAAGGTGTTTTGTGAGTGCTTAAGGGACTGTACGAGGTTAAAGTTTGAACCTTTGGTGGGTTATGCACCCCACATAATGACCTTGGAAAAGGGATGGTTGGTTTGTGGTTTTTAACTAGGATAGAGAGGTAAATAAAGTCTTACAGAGTAGGTGGAAATGGGGTGCCAAAAATGTTTTCCTGAAGAAGTGGCATGCTGATTTTGATGCCAGAACAACTCGAGTGGACATATTTCTAGTTTGGGTTTGAATACATGGGTCGCCTCTTGTTTTATGGTCAAGGTATGTATTTTCAAAAATAGGGAACTCCCTAGGTTCATATTATGAAGCCAATTTATATTTTTGGGATATTGGATACTGATGATGACTATAATACTAGTGGGTCTAGAAACTAGCAGAGGCTTGACGAAGGAATTGGTTATTTAGAGAGGTAAAAATTGATATCAATTAAATATTAATTATGAAGCTATACCCTTTATATGTGGATGATTTCATAGATATGGACACTTATAAATTGATTGTAATTTCCCTTTACAAAGGAAGACATGGATTGAAAGGAAGTAGTCTCAAGAACTCGGGGTGGTAAATCCAGAATCCCCTCAAATTACTTGAAGGACATAAGTTCCAACTGAAAAGAGGCATTTGGAAATATCCTCAGTCAATATAATAGAACTAACAAATCACCCCTTGGTCTTATGTATCCTCAAGGAATATAGCCTGGATTCCATTAGTGACAACAAGGATTATAGATCTCTCTCGAGAAAGTACCCACAATTACCTTCCCCTTGTAAAAGGAAAATTTCAGATAATTTGGTTTTTTGAACTTGGGGGTTAGAGGAAGAAACAAAATGCCTGGAGTATATTGGTGAATTTTTTCCCAACCTATTAGGAATTAACAAACATGTTCCATCAACCCTTATTCCCCTACCTATAATTGAAAATTCCTTGGTAGAAGAAGAAAACTAGATGGGGACTTTTGAAAACCCCAAATTGGAATTTGAGCCTAGGGGATCCTCGTGGGACTCTATACAAATATAAAATTCAAAATATAACGTTTAACTTAGAAGAAAATGAATCCTAGACTTCCTTAGAAAGGTCGAAATGGGGTTAAGATTCCTTCATGAAAAATTTAGAAGCCAACCTAGAGAGGGAGAAAGTATGTTATGTCCATTGCATAGAGACAAACATCATTAGAGGTTAGATGTGGGAAAAAATTATCTCTAATTAAGGCTCTTATAGCATCTGCCACTAGTGAGGGGATTTAATTATATTCTCGACCCTCAATTATCTAGGGATGGACAATCCATCAAAGAAATTGGCCATGATGAGGCTTATAGAGACATTAAAAACCTATGTTATCCTACTTTACAAGACAATAACAAAGGGAGGAAAATTAATTCATTAACTCTCAAAATCTATGATTGGATGGGAGTTCACTTACATTGATGTTATTGGGATATTTGTTGGGAATATAACTTGATGGAAGAGGTCTTCAAATACTCTATCTAACTCTCATACATTTCCTATAGGTTTAGGGGTAGCCTTGTCTAAAAGTATTTGGGGAAATAAATCATTGTCCTAAATTTTTATGGTCCCTAATCTGATCGACTAGAGAATTGGGACAATTTTTTTAATATGGAATGTATTCAGAGTGTCCTTGTGGTGATAGGGGGAGACCTAAAATTTACATTAGGGGATTCACAAATTTTGGGACGTACAACTCACATGGATTGTCTCTCAAGATATTTTATAAGAAATATGGAAGCAATGGGTCTACTATACATTGAACCAATAAAAATAAATCCCACATGGAGAAATAAGATATCAATGGAAGACAATATAGCCAATAGGCTTGAGCTCTTTATAATATATAAAGGGTTACTAGATGAATTTATTCAAGACAGACAATGGGAATCCTTAGAAAGGGACTCAGACCATAATCCCATTGTGTTAGAAGTGGCCCCTACCCAAGAAAAAACACCTAGTCCCTTCAAGCTAAATCTTGTATGAATGAAGGTGGAAGATTTTTTAAAAAAGATCAAGAATGTCTAGAGCCTTTTGATGAACATCTAAGAGAGACTACCCCACTTCAATTTCAACAAAACTTGAAATAGGTAAATAAGGTAGCAACCCAATGGGTAAAGGAAAAAAAACAAAAATATGATAGGATCCTTAAAGAAGTGGAAGAAGGTTTGGAGACCCTATACAATAGTGAAGGGTTTGGATACTTGACTGAGACCCATAAATTGGAAGCAAATTATTTGGAAGAAAAAAAGAGGAACACCTTAGATAAAGA
>SNQJ01S0017605.1:31642-45165 GCA_010110895.2 Picea sitchensis | reverse complement strand
TCTTTATCTAAGGTGTTCCTCTTTTTTTCTTCCAAATAATTTGCTTCCAATTTATGGGTCTCAGTCAAGTATCCAAACCCTTCACTATTGTATAGGGTCTCCAAACCTTCTTCCACTTCTTTAAGGATCCTATCATATTTTTGTTTTTTTTCCTTTACCCATTGGGTTGCTACCTTATTTACCTATTTCAAGTTTTGTTGAAATTGAAGTGGGGTAGTCTCTCTTAGATGTTCATCAAAAGGCTCTAGACATTCTTGATCTTTTTTAAAAAATCTTCCACCTTCATTCATACAAGATTTAGCTTGAAGGGACTAGGTGTTTTTTCTTGGGTAGGGGCCACTTCTAACACAATGGGATTATGGTCTGAGTCCCTTTCTAAGGATTCCCATTGTCTGTCTTGAATAAATTCATCTAGTAACCCTTTATATATTATAAAGAGCTCAAGCCTATTGGCTATATTGTCTTCCATTGATATCTTATTTCTCCATGTGGGATTTATTTTTATTGGTTCAATGTATAGTAGACCCATTGCTTCCATATTTCTTATAAAATATCTTGAGAGACAATCCATGTGAGTTGTACGTCCCAAAATTTGTGAATCCCCTAATGTAAATTTTAGGTCTCCCCCTATCACCACAAGGACACTCTGAATACATTCCATATTAAAAAAATTGTCCCAATTCTCTAGTCGATCAGATTAGGGACCATAAAAATTTAGGACAATGATTTATTTCCCCAAATACTTTTAGACAAGGCTACCCCTAAACCTATAGGAAATGTATGAGAGTTAGATAGAGTATTTGAAGACCTCTTCCATCAAGTTATATTCCCAACAAATATCCCAATAACATCAATGTAAGTGAACTCCCATCCAATCATAGATTTTGAGAGTTAATGAATTAATTTTCCTCCCTTTGTTATTGTCTTGTAAAGTAGGATAACATAGGTTTTTAATGTCTCTATAAGCCTCATCATGGCCAATTTCTTTGATGGATTGTCCATCCCTAGATAATTGAGGGTCGAGAATATAATTAAATCCCCTCACTAGTGGCAGATGCTATAAGAGCCTTAATTAGAGATAATTTTTTCCCACATCTAACCTCTAATGATGTTTGTCTCTATGCAATGGACATAACATACTTTCTCCCTCTCTAGGTTGGCTTCTAAATTTTTCATGAAGGAATCTTAACCCCATTTCGACCTTTCTAAGGAAGTCTAGGATTCATTTTCTTCTAAGTTAAACGTTATATTTTGAATTTTATATTTGTATAGAGTCCCACGAGGATCCCCTAGGCTCAAATTCCAATTTGGGGTTTTCAAAAGTCCCCATCTAGTTTTCTTCTTCTACCAAGGAATTTTCAATTATAGGTAGGGGAATAAGGGTTGATGGAACATGTTTGTTAATTCCTAATAGGTTGGGAAAAAATTCACCAATATACTCCAGGCATTTTGTTTCTTCCTCTAACCCCCAAGTTCAAAAAACCAAATTATCTGAAATTTTCCTTTTACAAGGGGAAGGTAATTGTGGGTACTTTCTCGAGAGAGATCTATAATCCTTGTTGTCACTAATGGAATCCAGGCTATATTCCTTGAGGATACATAAGACCAAGGGGTGATTTGTTAGTTCTATTATATTGACTGAGGATATTTCCAAATGCCTCTTTTCAGTTGGAACTTATGTCCTTCAAGTAATTTGAGGGGATTCTGGATTTACCACCCCGAGTTCTTGAGACTACTTCCTTTCAATCCATGTCTTCCTTTGTAAAGGGAAATTACAATCAATTTATAAGTGTCCATATCTATGAAATCATCCACATATAAAGGGTATAGCTTCATAATTAATATTTAATTGATATCAATTTTTACCTCTCTAAATAACCAATTCCTTCGTCAAGCCTCTGCTAGTTTCTAGACCCACTAGTATTATAGTCATCATCAGTATCCAATATCCCAAAAATATAAATTGGCTTCATAATATGAACCTAGGGAGTTCCCTATTTTTGAAAATACATACCTTGACCATAAAACAAGAGGCGACCCATGTATTCAAACCCAAACTAGAAATATGTCCACTCGAGTTGTTCTGGCATCAAAATCAGCATGCCACTTCTTCAGGAAAACATTTTTGGCACCCCATTTCCACCTACTCTGTAAGACTTTATTTACCTCTCTATCCTAGTTAAAAACCACAAACCAACCATCCCTTTTCCAAGGTCATTATGTGGGGTGCATAACCCACCAGAGGTTCAAACTTTAACCTTGTCCAGTCCCTTAAGCACTCACAAAACATCTTTTTCAAAGAAAGCGACCAACTATGTAATTCTCTTCCACTTCCATTACATTGTTTAACCTAGTTTTCAAATCCAAACTTATAGTTATTGGCTCAGGAATTTTTTGTATGCATTCCCTCCTATTCATTTTTCATTCTCCTTCCAGCGAGGGTCTCCCTAGGCTCCCTTCTTCCATATTTATTAAGTTTCTCATTATGCTAAAGTCCAAATATTTAACAATAAACCATGTCTCCTATCAATATTTTGCATTCCTAGTTGAGTTGCAGAGATGTAGTACCAAATGGCCATAGAGCACTGTCAAGACAATAAACGTTCCATCACTATTTTTCACTTGATTAATGGCTCCATCACTTTCAATACTAGGGATAATCTATTAGATATCTACCATATCCAGACCTGGGTACACCATAGTTGGGATAACAAATGCATCATTAAGGCCCTTGGGAAGATCTCCATCTTTTTTGTTCACCCTCGTCTTTGACCATAATCCACCTAGGGTACCATAAGTGGTTGAACCCTGAGCCAACTCTCCCAGAATGTCCAATCTGGATTCCTCTATGGGATGTGACCCCTCTAATATCCTTTTCATTGACCCCATTTGAATGTCATGTATATCAAATCAAGGTGTTACCTAGATCACACAACCCTCATTCAGATTGGATAAATAATGAACTCTGTCATCTTCCATCATCACCAATCACGCCTTGACAAATCACCCTTGTAACACCTTGTTTCCCACAGTCTGTAAATATAACTATATTGGCCAAGGAACTATGGAAAACCTAAAAGTGTGAATGTTTGATTTGATGGACCTTTGTACAAAACTTCGATGAATGTAAATTATATTATTTTAATAGAAAATGGTTATGTGTTGCATGAATGTTGAAAGAGGGGATGTGCTAAAACCATGAATGCTATGAAAGGTGGTGGAGGGGACTCGGAATCATTGTGTTAACCTCCATCAAACTAGTACCATGATGGAATTAATTGCTCAGATCAGAACAACCCTCTAACCCGGGAATGAATTACAGTCGGGATGGTAGGTGGGAAGACCTTCTCAAGAGTTAATAAGGGGATGGGGCAGACCACCCATCTGTAAGGCTTTTAGACCTGACCACGGACTGGGAATTTGAGCCACACACAATATTGTTGAGGAAGGAAAGAAAGGAAGTGTGGTGGGAAGAGGAAGACTTGTGGAAAAATATAGAGATGAGAGCGGAAACTCTCAGGTCTGAGGAATGACTGAAAGAGGAAAAGTCAGTTCTAATAATAGAAAATAGATATTGAGCCAAGAGAAGGAGAGTAACCTTTGTCCTTATCTATTTTTGTATTGGGAGAAGGAGAGTAACCTTCATCCATAACTTTCGTTGAGCTGGAAGTAAGAGATTGAATCTCAAAGCATCGTGGCTTAAGCTCGGGGATGGCCAGTGATAAATCCATTGGGAGTGACTGAGCCCATGGTTGGGTGGAAATGAGCACCCCTTTCAGCAGTTGCATCACACTATATGGTTCTGATAAGTGTTTTCTTGCCTTATGCTTTGAATTGTAAATAATGGATGCATGCGAGTATTTACATCTCTATAAAGGGTTCTTTCTCTGTATTAAATGATTAAGTTATGAGTACGTGTTTGTTCGCTTCAGAACCTATATTTCTTCTTGAATTTCCATACGTCCCAGTTTAATCACTCGAAGGTGCTTTCCCCAATAATTTACATCATTTTTCTGGAGTCGGAGCAAGCCTCTGGGCATAGCTACCATTTTGGTAACCTCACAAGTTACTTTGCCTTGATTCAGAGCTTAAAGCTCTGCAATTTGGGAAGGTGTTCCCTTCATACCAGTAGTCTAGGAGACTCTGAACTTGCACCTATTCCCTTAACAAAAAACCTGACTAAGAGCGGGGATTATAGCCCAGGAGTTATATGAAGGTCCATGTGACCTGGGTCTAGGAACATTGGAGCTCGAGGCTCCGAGATGTCAAATTGCACAATAGTCAAGTTGAACCCCGTAATTGCTATGAACCGTCTATCTATGAACGGAGATCGAGGGTGGGGAATCACTATGGAGCACGAAGGTGAGAATAGCGGGCGTGCTAGTTCACGGCACGCAATTCACCCCTATCGTTGATCTCGACGGGCTGGAAGATCTATGATCCAGGTTAGACTAGAATCGAGCGAGCACTTTCCATATTACGGAGGTCGAACTCTCTAGTAAAGAGTACACATGTTGGGGCCCCACAATTTCTTTGAACCGTCCATCATCGTTGACCTTCAATCTGAGTTTGACNTGACGTGATCCCTGAAATGCAAGGAGCACGGGGGGTGGTGAAATATTCAAGGAGATCAAGCTCAGAAGAGATAGCATTTTTAGGAGTGCAGATGAAATCCAGGAGACGAGCCCGTAGGAGGAGAAAAGTTTGAATCCTTCGAGCACTTAGAAAATCTTCTAAGTCAGAGTAAGTCAGAAGCTCAGTAGGAGGAGCGATAGTGATCGTTGGATCACAGCACCAAGGATCGACAGTTGTCTGATCTAAGCAAGGTACATGAACCCTAGCACTTGGCATACGCACGAGAAGGGAACTTACCAAAGTTCTAAAGTCCCGAAGTAATTTGAGGTCGTCCATCACTAGGAGGTGAATCTGGACCGGCATCTCCAAAGGGACACGTGGTGACAGATCGTGGACTCCGGGGAAATCTGTGCGAGAGTTTTCAGTTGACATCTAAGACTCCCGAAGTCCGAAGATCCGGAGAGTCGAAGTAAAGCTCAGTTGTAAAATCACATGAAGTAGGATCATGATCGTTGATCGCTAGGAGATACGTGTCAGCATATCAGCAACTTCAGGAAATCTATTCGAGAGTTTTCAGTTGAGATTTGAGACTCTCGAAGTGCGAAGATCCAGAGAGCCGAATAAAATCTCAATCGTCAGATCGTCCGAAGTAGATCTCAGTCGTTAGATCATCCGAAGTAAATCTCCAGCGTTGGATCGTCCGAAGTGAATCTAGACCTTCTGATCCAGAAGGGATGTGGTGTGAGTTTGTGGACTCCAGATAAAGTCCCAAAGTAATTCATAGTCGTCAAATCAAGAAGGGATGTGGCGTGAATCTGTGGACTCCGGATAAAGTCCCGAAGTAATTCATAGTCGTCATATTAAGAATTGACGTGGCATGAACCTGTGGACTCCGGATAAAGTCCCGAAGTAATTCATAGCCATCAGATTAAGAAGGGACGTGGCATGAATCTGTGGACTCCGGATAAAGTCCCGAAGTAATTCATAGTCGTTAGATTAAGAAGGGACGTGGCGTAAATATGTGAACTCCGGGTAAAGACCCGAAGCAATCCTCGATCATCAGATCCAGAGGACAGGTGGCACAAATCTATGGACTCTAGGTAAAGACCCAAAGTAATCCTTAATCGTCAGATCAAGTGGACACATGTCAGGGGATTATATCCTTCGGATAAAATCCATTGGGAAAAAGGATGAAGTTTGAGATTTGAGATCTCAGAAGTCTGGAGACCCGAAGGAGATCTCGATCATTGATCGAGAAGAGGGCCATAGGACCATTGACCTAGTTGAAAGGGTCAAACACTCGAAATAGAAACAAGGTCATTGATTTAGGAGGACAGGTGTTCACAGAGCGTCAACTCTGGAATATTGATGTACGGAGGAAATCAGGGTTTGAGATTTGAAAATTTTGAAGTTTGGAATCACGAAGGAGATCACATACATTGATTTAGGAGGGGAAAATTTGGTCTGTGGATTTGAAAAGGGCATATCTGAACTGTCAGTTCAGACAGTACCGTCAAGATCGGGAGATCGACGGTCCTGTAGCATTGCGGGGATTGGAGATGCATGAACTTTAAAAAGTTGAGGGCGGGCCGCAATCCAAACCTCGGTTTTGGATAAAGGACACGTGGAGGCTCGAGGAGAATTGTGGGCCGAAAAGTAGTTTGGTTTCAAACCGCCTTTGGTCGCACCCGCAATTGTGTGTTTGTGTGAGGTCATCACCCAAAGTCACCTCTGAAGAGTGGCCAAGAGAAAAGGGGCTAATGCCAACTCCGAGACTTCGTTGAAGTGCAAAGGAGAAGGTCGTGGGTATCATAAGATCTGCACCAAAAACCGGAAGGGCCTATATTTGATTAAGAGGTGAGACTATCAAGGTCTCTAAGTCTTGTTTGACTAAGAGAATCAAAGAACCTTGACCGAAGGGTCGGGCTAAGCCCCAGACTTCCAAAATTAGGAATCGTAGAGAGAAAGGATATGTTCCTGTGAGGACAAAAAAAAAAAAAAATTCCCCATCGTGGGTGTGTTACAACCCCCCTTCCTTATCAAACAAATTTAGGATTGTGTTGATTGAATTCCTATGATAGTATTTTTCACATCTTTATTTCGTTAAATATCAATATTTTCATCTTTGAGGATCATTCTCTGCCTATGATGAACAAAATTTAGTTGTCTAAAACCAAAAACCCGTGTCTACTACTCAAGAACCAAACCATTCATTTCACAGATGTGCCACTTCTTTAATTGTAGTTTCAACAACCAAATACTAGATAAAACTCCTAAAAATCTCAACTTGTTGCAAGTCTTATTGAAACCTTTAAAAGCAAGCAAGAAATAACCCATTTTTGCAACACTCAAGATGATTTCAAAGGAAGAAAATGTTCCCTTCCCTCATCTACCAAAATCAATTAAATGCTCCAAAATAAACCCCAACACAAGCCATTTCTTGGAGATTACAGCCTAACTTTATCCAAAAAATAAAGCATCCAAGTTCTCCAATTCACAACATCCTTCCTTAAAATCTTAGAATCTTTGGATTAGTTTATTTTCTCACGGATTCGTTTTCACCCTAGTAATAAAAAATTAGACATAATCACGGCTTGAGGTTTTATCAAAACCCTGACCCTAGTTTTCAGTGCTTTAGGGTTTGTGCCATGTTTTCATTAAATCCATTTTAATATTTCAATACAAAAATATATATTTTTTAGTAAGCATAGTGTACTGACAATAACAATTTTACCCATATTTCTTCATCGATAGAACGTATTTTGATAAGTCCTATAATTTGTTCCAAAAATCCTTCATTCACTTTGTTAAATTGTGAAACATATTTATATTTGTAGTTGTTATGAATGTTAATTCTTTAAAAATAATGGTGCAAATCCAAGCATTAACAAGGTTATCCCTCCTATCAAATATTTTCCAACTATAAACCTTGTGTCTATTTTTCCATGGTGTGAGTTTATATTTTAGATAACACAAAATGATGACAAAATAATAGAATATAACTAGTTGGGATGTTTATATTTGTTATAATCTATGCTTATACTTATTTCTAATATGGTATGCTAACTTGGTTTTTTTTTAAATGTGTTTTCATGATTAATATTTGTTATGTTGAACTAAAAACGTTATATAATCATTGTTTAAATTCATTTTATTGTTTTATAATTTATTCGAATAATAATTATTTTAATCACTAAATTGCTACATATTTATATGCTTGATCTATGCTTATGAAGTGAATGATTAGAGTTGAATGAGATCTAAAAGTCCCAATACAACATTAACTCACATTATAGGGTTAGAAATTTCAAAGTGTTTAACATAATACACAATAATCTAGTTGAATATAGGTATTTTTACTCATGTATTTACAAGTTATTGTTAATTTTCTATATTTAGATAATAGGCCATTTTATTACACTATAATGTATCACTTAACTGTAACTTCATTTTATATACACTAATAAGTAATTATATGCATCAAAACAATATACCAAACCTAATATAGAATGTCAATATGAGTATTTTATAAATGATGATAATATAAATTGCAACTTAACAAAATAATATTAATGATAATCATGTAAGAAAAAGTTACAACAAATAATATCCTTCAATTATCAATATAAATTTAATACATATTATGATGATAATATAAACATCTATGACTTAACATAATAATATTGATCAGGGTAATGAAATGAGATTGTTATCATGACAAATGATATATTTTAATTACAAATATAAATTTAAGATATATTATGGCAAAAATATAAATTTCTTTTACTCAAAAAAAAATCATAATTATATTCATGAGAAAAGGAATTACATTCTATACATACGTAAAAGGGTTCCTAACAGCACATAGAGTGCCAAGATTATCCATATAATATTAAAAAGAAAAAAACTAAAAATATGAAGTAAACTCTAGTCCCCTATCCAAACAACACAAAATATCAATATTATCATAAAACTTTTAACCAACAAGTTGATTAAACATGGAAGGATCTAACAGATAGATACTTGGACATCATCATCCCTTGTTTCCAACACTATCCAAAACTACCAATGTACACCATAAGGCCATGTTTGGAAAGTGTGTCGAATTCTTGATTGTTTTCTTTATACACATGTAAAAATAAGTTGGAATTAAGAGTAGCTTGAAAAAGTTTACTTCCTCAAATATAGGTCTTAAAAACGAATTTGACATCCTAAATTCCCCATTTATCTATTTGATAATCACCATAGTGTCACCCAGAATTTGAATATGGGACACATCATTTTCTACAACAATCGCCAATAATAGTTTCAAAGAAAACAAATCAGCAAAGTTATTTGACCCCCCTCTTAGCCTTTCCTTTAACGTTATATAATGATTATCATTTATATAGAGAATTCCTCCCACCCCACATATTGAAGGAGAGACTTGTCTTGTTCCATCTAAAAAACCCTAGGATCCAATCTTGTTAATAGAAACTGGAATAATTTACCTATGAAAAAAAAAATTAGGGTGGGAGTTGTAGATTTCAAATATATCCATAATTTGAGTGGCATATTTAAAGGGTGGGATTTATTTCCCTTCAAATATAACTATGTTCCTTGCAATCTTGATGACCTAAACAATTATTATAGGAAGAGCCTTGAATTCTTTTATCTTTTGTGTCATGATATAGTTTTTAAATATAGTTTTTTATTAGGTCTCCCTTCTACCCTTCTTTCAACACAAATATGTTTTCCATTTCATCCCATACCTATTTTTCATACTCACAAAAGGTTAATAGATGACTCGTAGTTTCCCCATTTTCTTTACACAACACACATATGTTGGGAGACTGCATATTCCTCTTCTAGAGCACTTCCCAAGTCAGGGCCTTGTTCACCCATTTTCTTTACACAACACACATATGTTGGGAGACTGCATATTCCTCTTCTAGAGCACTTCCCAAGTCAAGGCCTTGTTCATGGTGGACAACCACATGAATATTATTACTTTAATGGGGGATTTGATCTTCCATAGTGGTCTCCACCACCATTGGATTTCTTCAGGTCTCTCCTCACCAAACATAGCTTTATATCCAAGTTTGTGAGTGTATATACCAAGAGTAGGGTTGTTGGCCCATATTATTTCATATTCTTCCTCTTATATTATGACATGAACACCCTTCAATATCACTAGTGAAATCCTTCCTAGTGGAATCCTTCATCATTGTCCGTCCTAAGAAGAGTTGCACTTTTCCATTCGCAATGCCTAATTGAAGTTAATTTTTGAGAAGTAGCATGTGATAGATTGTAAATTCCATTCTCATGAAGAAAAGTAATTAGGTTTCTATATAGATTAAAATCATTCCCCAAAACAAGCCAAGGGTTTGCTCCTATCCTAACACTCTCACAATTCCCCACTTTCCATGTAAGTTAGTTACCTAGCAGGTGAAAATCCAAGACCGTTGACTTCCATACATTGGAATCATTGTGAATATATTTTGATGGATTCTATTACAATATACAAGTGAATTAGGTTCTATATATTTTTGAATTATTACTTGAATCCAAAACCTATTATTGGATATTATCCCCCATAGACATTTGGCTTCTAGAGCCTTCCCAAAGTAATGGATGTTTCTTAGCCCCATCCACCGACTTCCTTGGGTTTTTTATGGGTTGCCACTTAAATAATGGAATATCCTCACTCTCATTTTCTCTTGCCTACAATAATTTGATGTTAATGGTTCTAGTTTTATCCAGGACCCCGTTTGGAATAAATGAATAGGAGTGTCAAAAGACTTGAATTTCCTTTATAATTGTTTTTTTCCAAAACAACGCTCGCACCTATAGACAACCACCTATGGTACTATAACTTAATTCTTCCTTATACTTTGGTTATTAACCATCTCTAATAATTTATCCCATAGTCATAAGGATTATTAGAAAATCCCAAGTACTTGAACCTTTCTTGAAGATAAAGTTCTTGACGAGGAAATATCTAGATGAATTCCTTAATTAAATTTTTCACCACCCCATTAAAGAATATAGATTATTTTTTCAAGTTAACCATTATATAAGTAGTTGAACAATAGAGATGTAAAATTTCTTTTAATTTCCAGGAATCTCTTCTTGTACCATCACAAAATAATAAAGCATCATCTACAAAAAGAAAATATATCAAATTGAGAGTTCTTCCTAGCTTAATACATTTTAATTATCTAGTTCTTCTTGCATCCAATGTAGCCATGTTGAGACCCTTTGCTACAATGAAAAATAGTAGTGAATATAGAGGGAACCCTTACCTAAGCCCTCCTGATGGCCCAAAAAACTTAGATATTAAGTCATTCCAATAAAAAAACAAACAACAAAGGAAACTAATGTCAAATAGCTTGTTACCCAATTCAAAAAGTGCACACCAAACCCAAGGTGAATCAACATAAGCCTCAAGTACAACCAATTAGCCTAGTCATAGCCTTTAGATAGATATAATTTCAATACCATAGTGTTCGATATGTTTTATATTCTTTACATGACCAACCCCACATGCAATCCCCCTTTCACGAGGTTCAGGGGCAGAGCCCCTGAAAGAAAAAAAAAATGGCAGTTTTTGTGCCCGTTTTTTAGCAGTTTTCAACACATAGTTTTCACTTTTGTAATTTTTGTGGTGCATGGGAGGATTTGTGGATTATCCTGTGGTTTTCTAATTCCATTTAATAAATTGGGTTTGTAGTCTAATCTGGATCAATGGATTAGGTTTTTTGGAGGCCGCAGGATCCTATATATAATGTATTGTAAACAATGAATTTTGAGGATGATGAATAAGAATTAGAGGTGTGGCTATAAACAAGTTGTTGGTTTTCTTGGTTTGGGTTTCCAAGGTAAATTTATGTGTATATGTTTGATTGCAATTGTGTTCTTTTCTATTTTAATAAATATGTGTGTGCATTGCATTACTGTAAAAGGTTTTAAAAAACTTACACATAACCTATAGTCTTTTAGTTTTTATGATATGCATTCCATCTTGGGACACTCCAGTAGCATTATGAATTTTTATGCCATGTAAGAACCCAAAATATTCCATAGATATTGACTTTGACAACAATATTTTGACCCTCATAGCAATAATTTTGGTTATGATCTTATATATACAATTTCACAAAGCGATAGGCATGAAATCATTAAGGGTTACATTACATTTTTTTGGAATTAGAGCTATAAAAGTGGAGTTGAAATGATAGAAACACCTTCCCATAGATCCTTGACTACTCCACAGCCCTGATTAAATCATATTTTATCTAATCATAAAATCCCAAAAAGAACTCCATGGTCTATCCATCAATCCCAAGACTCTTGTCCTTTTGGAAGCTACAAAGGACCATCTAAATCTATTATTTAGTGATTTCCTCCATCAATTTCTCAATCCCTAGGACATCAAAAAAACTAGGAAAGAAAGGTTTCATCTTTACTACCTCAATAATGTTGGCCTTGTCAACTTCTTTTGTAGCTCTACAGAAAATGTGTCGCACCCAACTAAACAATGTCTTTGAAACTACAAGATTTGGACCCATCATCTCTTTGAATTTCCAATATAGTATTTTTATTTTTCCTATAATTGGAAAATTTGTGGAAGAAAACAGTTTTCTCATATTTTAATAGAGCTACAAAACCCTACTTTTAAGCCTCCAAACAACCTCTTTCTTTGCAATAATTTTCTTCTTTTTTCTTCTAGTAAATTCAAATTTTATTTTGAGGTATTGTCTAACTTCTTTTGGTGTTATAATGAAAGTGAATATTTCTCATCCTTTACTCTTTTCATGTGTTCCCAAGATGAAACTACTCTTTCAATATATTTTATATTAAAAACAAACTAAATACTATTTAACTCCCTTTGAGAAGAATCAAAATGATTCCATTATTTTTTGACTAAGTTAAAAAAATAGCCATCCTCCAACTAGGAAGGATTAAACTCAAAGGGATTTGGGGGATTGAAGTCCTCCTTAGAAAATTGAATGAGAACTAGTATATGATTTGAATCCACTCTAGATTTAATCCATGAACTAATCTTGTTTTGGTCCCATCATTAGAGCTTTTGGAATGAGAAAATGGTTTAACCTTTTTTCCACTTGATATACTCATATCCTTTTATTCCTCTAGGTGGGTGCCTTGTTGATGGGTTCTACACATTCCCACCCAATTGCCTCTACATTATTGATGAATAAATATACTTGAGGGTTTTCCCTTGCTACACTTCCCCATATTTCACATTTTCTTAGAGTAAAATTTAAATCCCCTCCTAAGATAATATTATTCTTTCTCAAAGAGTCACTATAGGGTAGACCCTATCAATAAGCCACCTTATTTCATAGGGCCCATAAATATTCACCACAAAAAATACTTCCCCTAGCTCCAAGGATATGAGTTCAACACTGATTATTGATTCAAGAACCATGGAGCTATTTGGTCTCATAGTTTGATTTCTCCATCTCTTGATCAAAGCCCTAAAAATTCCTATAAAAATGATAGAAGGAAGATCTTGGTCTTTCATAAGTTTGGATAAATCTCCTAAAATTTTATTCCTAACCCTCATCATTTCATATAGCAGAACCACATATAAATTATGAAAATAAACCATATGAAGGATATATTTCTTTGAATGGTTTCCAAACTCTCTCACCTTAAATGACATAAATATCATCGTAAACCCTCCTCTAGGGCATGGTCTCTAAGAGCCCCTAGAAGATTATTTTGTTTGACTTGATGGATTCCCTTCTTATCTTTACTCTAAGCTAACAACATATGATATTTTTACCCCCTCCCAAAATTTGATTCCCCTTTTATATCATCCATGTTGAGACCCCCTTGATTCCTAGATTCTATCATTCTTGGCCTAGGCTTCCTAGATCTTAATGGGTTGTTACAGGTATGAACTAACTGAGAGGGGGGGGGTGAATCAGTTAGTGTAGATT
>SNQJ01S0017605.1:13353-23896 GCA_010110895.2 Picea sitchensis | reverse complement strand
GGCCCAGAAAGGCATTCTTCGAAGCTCTGGAACTCTGACGCATTGGAGGTTTCTTCAACTCCAACACTCTAACTTACTGAAGTGTTACTGGCCGAATTCAATCAAAGAGAGCTTGATCGGCAAGTGTAGGTTCTACCATATCCTTTCACTTTCCTTCGTCAATGATTATGGTTTTAATCATACGGCTTGTGGGGATTCTCCTCACATGAGAATCTACAGTGGATATCTACTACGGAACTTTGGGCTTCAGGGTTCCTTGATCCTTTTCACCACCAAACTCTTGAACCGTCGAACGTCGAATTGGTGAATGGCGGAGATCAACGATCCACATTCACCCGTCAACGAATGGTCAAGATTTACTCTATAACTCCGGGATTTGGGGATTCTTTCTCCTGATCACTACCAAACTCCCCAACCATCGAACGACAATTTTGCGAAGGGCAGAGATCTATGGACACGTGTAACCAAAATGGACAGTTAGGATTTAGTCCAGACTTTGGAGCTTCATGATTTCTTATCCCTTAGTCAGTTATGAATCAAACTTGTTGAATCATTGAACCCCTTGAGCATCCAACGGCTCTCATTCACCTACCGACCTATGGTGTAGATTCACTCCGCGACTTTGGGCTTTGGGGCTCACTTAATACAAACAACTCTAATTTGTCGAAGTGAGGAAGTCCAAAGGACTTAGCTTGTCACTTATTGAATTAAACTCCAGCGTTCACTTTCGCTTGCCTCCTGAAATCTGGACTTAAATGGTTGCATGCACACCTCTTGTGCTTTCTCTATGTAGTTTTTCTTTGACTCTCCTGAGATTCTGATCTTTTGAAGATCAATGTACCTGCACCCCTGACTACACTATGTGCACAACTTTTGTTTTTCTCCTAAGCTTGGGACTTTTAAAAGGCTTGTTTGTGTACCTCTTGCTTGGCACTGTGCATACTTGGCACTGTGGTTCCCAGAAGAGAAATTTAGGGACTTAAAACTAGATGCTTGAACCCTTTCACAGAAGAATACAACACACAAACGTAGTTTCACTTCATCACAGTATCTGTTAGTTCAAAAATTTCAAAGTAATCTTGCAGTCTCCTCTAAGGGTTGAGAGATTTTCTCTTCTCTTATTTTCCTCTTTTAAAATTTTATGTAATTCAGACGTCTACCTACATGTTTGTACCGCAAAGGGTTGTCACACTTGTTTCCAAGTAAACTTGAGTAAGTTGAAACTGTCATTTATAAAAGATTTATTGTTGAAGGTCTCTGGTTTTTACTGTTAAGTTTATGTCATGATATTATTGAAATTCTTCCTAACCCTTAAAATCGTAAGATAATGAATTATTGTAATAGTATACATTTGTGTATGAAGGGTTGACCATGTTATCATATTTATGTGTTTTTGAAGAAATTGTAGTTAAGAATGTACGGAATTATAGTTGAACTTCAGAATAGATTGAAGTTGTGGGAATTAGATACTTCCTTCTTTCTCAGAACAGTCGCCAGTCTTGAGACCTTAAATGGTCAAAATCAATTGGATGAATCCTAGACTTGAGCGTTGATTATATATCTAGGAATTTATAACCTTGCAAGATAGGATGGGTGGGTAGACATTCTATATTATCTTATGTGATGTGGCAGATCTCTAATACTTTGAAGTTGTACTTAAATCTTGTTGTGTAGTGAGATGAATGAAATAGAATGTGTATTATTGAAGTATGTTAATATCATGTTTCACTTGTTCTAATGATGTTTCAAAAAAAAAAAAAAAAACTTGTTGTTCTCACTTACTTATATGTCGTAACAGAGGGGTTGTTACAAAATAATCCACTTTGTTAACAAATTTCAGCCTTACTTCTGAGTTTCTTGGTACCACTCTAATAGAGTGTTCATGCAAGCTTATTGTGGTGTATAAGGACTTCATATGTAACCTATTAGTACGTAGAGACAACAATCCTTAACAAAACCATAATCTTATGTATTTATCAATGTCAATTTTAGAAGCTTACTTTTTTGTTACATTTTTTTCCTTGGAAAAAAATGCATTTCTTATTCTAGACAGAATTTGAAATACAATCCTTATGCTTCTTTACAAGTTGTTTATAGCCAAGAATAGTGACAGAATCCACCTGAGTCATTCACATAATATTCCTTCATACAAATAAAATTACAAAATATCCAACAACAGACACCACTAGTCAAAAAAGTTGTCAAAAAAATAGTCTAGACTAAAACCCCCCTAGATATTATTCTTCAATAATATGGTTTGTAAGCATAATAACTCCCTCCTTAGAAAGGGAATATGCATGAGTATTGTTCTTGAAAGATATGTGAGAAATTGATATTATTAAAGATCCTAGAAGTGACTTTCAAATTCTAACCCAAATCAATTAGACCTGTGTTGTGAATATAAAGACGATCCTTCATACAACTGGAAGGTACTTATACCTTTATCCAAATCTGATTTCATAAGGAAGTGAAGCACCTTGATTTCACTTAAGTTGATGGTCCCTACACCTAGGTTTGCTTTAGCTCCAAAATAATGGGAATCTGTGAGGAAGATGACATATCCCAGTCCAAAAACCTATCCTGAGCCTTGATAGGTTCCATCAAAAAATCCCCAATGGGATTTTTTGTTAATCAAGATCTCTCCCACCGTTCTTGGACCTTTGGAAGCAACAAAGGACTGGAAAAAAGAAAGTAAGGCTAGCACCTAAGATGTGAACTGGAAAGGTGGAGGATGGCGATCCTTAAAAAGGATGGCATTCCTTGTTGGCCAAACACCCCAAGAGAATAAATAAGAAAGTGATTTGAATCCCTTTAGATCCATGCACATGAACCATTCCTTAAATTTGTTTTCCACCAACCCTTTCTTCCACAGATTTGGGAGCCTTAACTATCCTTCTATATCTTCCCACAATTGCATAGAGAAGGGACATTCCTAGAAAAGATGAGAGGTAGACTCCCCATTGGATTTGCAAAGAGAGCATTGGTTGGGCCTTTGGAAATTACTCCTTTGAAGTAGTTCCAATGTCAAGACCTAGTTTTTCAGGACTAGCCAAATAAAGAGGATGCACTTAGTAGGGACTCTCACCTTCCACAATTTTGACCACCACCAATCTCCCCCATCCCCTCCAGAAGATAGAAGTGACAGGTAACCAAGTTTAATTTCTTATTCTGCCCCAACCTTATTCATATCCTATCTTAATTTGTGTGGTTCATCCTTTAAACATATATGACCGAGTTGAATTTCCACTAGATAGCCCTCCCATAAACGACCCATATCATTTTCCAACCCTAAATCTAGAGCTATGCACCAACCTTAATCCCAAAGGGTAGTATCCTGTGGATTTCCTACCTTTTCAAGGGTACATCTCCCCAACTCCTGAAGGTGGGTTACAAGAGCTTCTAGATCGAAAATGGTGTTCCCACAACCAATGATGGCATCCGAGTTGATCCTGACTTGAGACCTCTTCCCTACCTCCCAAGCCAAGAGATTTTCAATCACTGGAAAAGGATAAGGTTATCTCTTTCCATTAGTTTGATACATTTTGTATGATTTTCCGCTCCATCCTTACCCAATCCTTACAACAACTCTCCTCCACAAACTGTCCTTGGTTAAGAGATTCCATAGAGATTTAATTGCTAAGACCGACCAAATAAGTGAATGTCTTTGAGACCCCAAACCCCTTGGTATTTAGGAGTTTTTATCACCTTCCAACTGGCTAACTGTGATCCCTTATACTCATTGATCCCCTTTCATAGGTAGTTGAAATAACATTTCCTAATCCTTTTTAAGATCTTTTTTGGAATGTGGGCTAGTTTGTTCCAGAACACTGGTATTGCTTCAAGGACATACTTGATCAAGACAAGTCTTCCACCTCTATATAACCATATGTTGCACCAAAATGTTATTTTTTTCTCTATATTGGGTAGTAGCCACCTTCAATCCTCCTTGCCATAGTTGTTTGGTTTTAAATTAAATCCAAGGTATTTGAACGCTTCATCGAAACCTAAGTGTTGGAATTGAAAAATCTGATCTATCCTTGCAAATAGAGAGTCTTCGATCCCATAGGAATACAAGTTTGAATTATTCAAATTTATCTCCATTTTGAAAGTCATACAGAAAAGATCCAGGAGATCCTTAAGAGATTTCTCTTCCAACACAATTCCCAAGAAAAAAGGCGAACATCAACAAAAAACAGTAAATGGGTGAGAGAGACCTATCTTCCTACCTGAATTCCTTGTATACGTCAGAGTCTCCTCACCTCATCTATTTCTCTACTCAAGCCTTCTACCACTAATAGGAAGAGGTACACTAATAGTGGGCATCCTTGTCTAATTCCTTGAGAGGACTTGAAAAAGGGGGAGCTTGACCCATTGATCAATGTAGAGAAAGAAACTAAGGTACACAACCCAATATCTATTTCACCAAAGGAAGAGAGAAGCCTAAATGAAGTAGAAGGAGTCTTAAGTATAGCCAAGAGACCTAGTTGAAGGCCTTTGATAAGTCCAATTTAATGACTACTACTAGAGAAGGATATTTTTTTATGCTATTGAGTCCTTCCTAAGCCAAGCCAATAGCCTCATGTATCAGTCTTCCCTCCATGAAGCTGAATTTTTCTAGTGAAATAAATATGCAGATAAATGGCTTTAGTCTTGAAGCAATGACCTTCGATACTATATTGTACACACAATTGTAGATAGAGATGGGCCTATACCAATAAAATTATATCGGGAAGTGTCCCAAACACCTTGTGGCATCCACCCATGACCTAAACCTTCAAAACTTCTTCAAAAGGGCATGGAAAACAAGAAATATATCAAGACATTTAGAAATTATTGCCTCCCTTGCCCTATTATTTGTCCAAGTGGGCCTTGGTTCCAAGGGCTCAATATCAACCCATCCAAGAGACTCAAATCGATCCAAAAAGAACTCAATTGTTGGCATAGGGGCAGACCCAGGGTTCAACGCTCAAGAGAGCACCAACAAAGCCCTAACTACCGGCCCTTTCGGCAACACCTGTGAAGCAGATGAAGTCTCACCCGAGGTAGAGTCAGGGGTGGTTGCAGGACTCAGGTGTCTGCAACCTTAGCTAGGATACAGATATGTGATTATCTTGCTTACAGTTCACTTAGCATCAGTTATTTCCTAACATACATTCATTAGTACACTTCGCAGAAAACACAGAGCACCGCAGTAATTACTCAGATCTAGCACTTAGCAATGATAAATAGGTTATACTCAATAGATTAAGCACTTAACATATTATGTATCACATCTAGCATGCATTCATATCTCATAAGAACAAAGCATCAATAAATATATCCAAAAATATCAGAGCACTTAGCAAGGGAGAGACAAACACATCAGCACAGTACACAGAGTTACCGTGGTTCACCACCACCCTGCAGCTATGTCCACAAAGTCTTCTTTATATTATCTTGGTCAAGCAGTTACAGCACTAAGCCTCCAAGATCCTACCCCACATAGGACAAGAGATCTGTGCATCTCGCTAGATCCTCTTTCCCCGGGTAGATCCAAGCACTAAGCCTTCTCACACTCTGGCACTCAACACTTATTACAGCACGCACAAAGTTCTTACAATCACACAGACTTCTGATCACATAGATCCAACTTATGCACTAAGACATCGACTAGATAGGGGCCTCCTTTATTACATGGCCTAGACCTCTATTTATACATAGAAAAAGGCCTAAACAAGGGCTGACATCCCTTTCCCGTTACAATATTCCCAAAAACACCCAAAAAGGTTCCACAAAAGGTGGTGAGATCCCGTGATCTCCACTTCGGTATGAGCTTCGTCTTTGACAAGCAGTCGAAGTACCAAATGGTCAATTATGACCAAGTATTCCTCAAAACTTGGTGGAGGGCCAACAGGCCCCCAACACTCACCTATGACTCATATCGAGTCACTCTTCTCTAGGTAACTCTGCCTCGAAGGCCTCGAGCTTCGCTCGAGCTGCTTCGACCTGTTGCTTCTCTACTGCTTCTTTCCTAGAAAACTCCTGAATGAGTGCATTACTAACTGGTCCTTCTAATCACTTCTCTGCTTTGTTCACGACCTGTTCCAGGTCTGTCCCTTGGCTCTCAATCTCTAAGAATAGTTGACATGCCCTATCCTGCAAAGGTTGAAGTTGTTGTGTCACTTCCATGACCTTGCTCTGGATCATATGAATCTGTTGTTGCACGACGCGTTGTTTGTGGGACCTCTTCATTTTCTCTATGGTCGGTAAGTCCTTCAGCTGTACCTGTAACTTCTCGGCTTGGTACTTCGCCTCCTGGAGCTGTGACTCCAATTTATGCAATTCAGGGTTCTCGGATAGGTTCTCATGTATATGTGCACTTCTACTACTTAATTGCTTACATTCTTCAGTGAGTGCCTTAATCCTTTCTACTGTACTTTGGGCATTCACTTCTCGTTGGTCACATTCTTCTTGTGGAGTACTCGGTATAGCTTGGAGCTCTAGTTCTACTACTCTTTGTTGCAGTTGTTGAATGACTTCAGCAAGCTTCATTACTTGGCATTATATGGGTTCTTCTGCCTTCTGTTCTAAGCCATTCATAGAGAGAAATGATCTGTTGACAGCTTCTTCAATCCCGATTTGCTTCGTGAGAAGTTGCTCCTTCTCCTTTTGGATATTTGTGCGTTCTTAATCAAACTTCTCTTGGATGGCCTCCTTCTCTTGCTGTGCAGCTTGGTGCTTCTCTATGATTTCCTCATGTGCGTGCTTTAGGGCCTAGGTGGCCTACGTTGTTACTTCTTCTGCTTTCCGAAGGCGTACTTTGACTAGGTCGGCAATCCTGCGAAGTTGAACTGACTCGTCTCATGCTTCGGGTGTTGCTTCTGGCATAGGCGCAGTGGATACTACGTGGGGTTCATCGTCCATTGCTGAGGGACGATCTTGGAATTCTTCCCCTTTCTCATCGTCAGATACTTGTGCGGGGAAAGAATACTGTAGGCTTTTCGGTCACCAAGGTTGAAGTCGCAAAACTTCAATGTTGTGAGCTTGGTCTGCTCAGTGTGAACTGTGCGCACACCCTTCAGTAGATACCCAGTGATTATAGGATAGTCGTAATCTCGGGGCACACTGTCATGGTTGATTTCACCTTTCAGAGGAAGTATGTAAGAGGGAAAGATGCTCGGGATCAATTTGGTGTTCGTGATGTCATCTCTATGTTTAGTGCATTTCTCGGCGGTCTGTCGGGATGGTCCAGCTCGAGCAGTGGATGGAGAAGTTGCTACTCCTCTTGATGACGAGGCTTGGACTCTGATGGAAATTCATCTTTCTGACATAACTCTTTTAGTTCTTAAGATAGCAAGTACTTCTCTCACTGATTCTTCTGTTGTGCTAATCTTGTCGGACATGTAAGCTCAGGATCACTTTCTCAGGTTGACAATGGGATGAAGGTACCGTAATCAAGTAGAGAGTAAGGCGAGGTAGTCACTATTCCACAATGCAGGTATTTTGTGACCTCAAGTTCTCAATTGGAAAAAGTGTCTTTTGGGCATGGCGCGATGGGATAAGTAAGTAAAGTTGTAACGGACTGCTTGCAACGGATAGGAGGGTCCATTAACTCTTGATCTGTTCGTTATGGCATAGTATAACGGTCAGGTAATAGGTCATAACTTTCTTTCGAGCCGTTTGGGCCATTAGTGGAATGAGTATATCGTCTTCTAATGGCTATATTACTTCGACATGGCGAAGTGCCATATGTCGTTGTTCTACTATCCCGGCAAAGCTCAAATTCTGCATGTTTTCATTCTGTGGGGTTTCTTCTGGAACATTCTGTAATTTCTCCAACTTCGCTTTCGTCTTCATGATTTTTCTAGCCTTCTTCCCAGTGATCTTCGTCTCGGTCATCCTTTTTTCATTTTGATTCTTTTATTCTCTTGGCATGGTAACTTCGCAGTGTTGAGACTCTTTCTTCAAATCCACAGGTATTACTTGTCCAACATATTTTTTGGTCCTCTGTGATTCTTCTAGCGTTCTGTCAACTTCGTCATCCAAGTTCCTGGGGTCAAGAAGCCTTGATCTGTTCTCTTGTTCTTCAATCAACTGTGCGATCCTTCTAGTCAGGAAGTCTCTTAACTCTTGTCTTTGTTGTTCTAGGTCCCTTTATGCTTCCTGTTTTCTGGCTTGATCTTTCTCAATCCAAGGTTTACCAAGTAACATAGTAAACGGGGTGTTGTCCTCCACGAACTTAACAATCTCAAAATCTTCTTCTGTCAAAGCTCCATGAGCATTCATAGATATCTGAGTGAGCTTTCCACATAGGTTTACTATATTTCCTCTGAATAACCCTATTCCTCCTAAAGAAGGGCTCATATTAGGTCTTCCTATATCTTTCCAGGTTCCTTCTGTCATAATGTTCACCTGTGTTTCTTCATCCAAAACACATTCAATGTCGAAGTCTCATATTCTCACTTCGATTTGTTCTTTCTTCTTGAATATCTCTGATAGCCTAACATGTTGGTGGTCATTCAAGGTATCTCTCATATGTAGCAATATATTTTCTGATTCTTTCTGGGTTTTTGCTATAATCTTGGTCTCTTAATCTCCTGCTTGCTCTATATTCAGCTTTTCAAGCCTAGCAATCATTCTAGGGAAATCCAGTACTTCATGGTCCATAGCCTTACAACAAACACAACTGGGTCATCACCCAGGGCATTCCTTAGCAAGATGTTCAGGCCTTCTGCAATTGTAACAAAGATTTAATCCTCTCTTTCTCTTCAATGTTCCCCAACTTTTCAGCTATTGTGTGCTAGGATCATATCGGTTAGCCTGCAAAAAAATCTTTTTAGGATCCTCCATCCATTGGTTAGTCCCAAAATTCTTTCTATGCATAGGTATAACATATCTATCACTATACTTATCAGATCTATTCATATCAAACTTTCTTTCATCTATTAATGCCCTAGTTTTGAAGCTAGGACAGAATCTATCAAACATACCTAGATCCATGCTTTAGAAAAAAAACAATTTCACTTATCTTACTTCTCCAGATCACAAAGCTTCCAGATCTAAGACTTTTAACTATTCTTACCTTTATCAAAGCACATAGATTACAGATCTTACCTTTTTCTTGCAGATCTGGCCTCTTTCTTCGCAGATCTGACTTCTTTTTCTTCGGATCTGACTTCTCTTCTTCATATCTGACCTTTCTTTTTTGTCTCAAAGCTTCACAGGTCAAACAGAATACTGTGCACTAGGGAAACAGATCTACGCACGGAGCTTATTTCTCACAAAGCTTCTTCTTCTTCAGTTCCCAGCAATCACAATTCCAGGTCCCGACAATGGAACCATTTTTTGGCACAGGGGCAGACCCAGGGTTCAATGTTCAAGAGCACACCAACAAAGCCCTAACTACTGGCCCTTTCGGCAACACCTGCAAAGCAGATGAAGTCTCACCCGAGGTAGAGGCAGGGGTGGTTGCAGGACTCGGATGTCTGCAACCTTAGCTAGGAAACAGATCTATGATTATCTTGCTTACAGCGCACTTAGCATCAGTTATTTCCTAACATACATTCATTAGTACACTTCACAGAAAGAATAGAGCACCGTAGTAATTACTCAGATCTAGCACTTAGCAATGATAAACAGGTTATACTCAATAGATTAAGCACTTAGCATCTTATGTATCACATCTAGCATGCATTCATATTTCATAAGCATCAATAAATCTATCTAAACATATCATAGCACTTAGCAAGGGAGAGACAAACACATCAGCACAGTACACAGAGTTACCGTTGTTCACCCCCACCCTAGGACTACGTCTACAAAGTCTTCTTTATATTATCTTGGTCAAGCAGTTACAGCACTAAGCCTCCAAGATCCTACCCCACATAGGACAAGAGAGTTGCGCATCTCGCTATATCCTCTTTCCCCGGGTAGATCCAAGCACTAAGCCTTCTCACACTTTGGCACTCAACACTTATTACAACACGCACAGAGCTCTTACAGTCACACAGACTTCTGATCACATAGATCCAACTTATGCACTAAGCCATCGACTAGACAGGGGCCTCCTTTCTTACATGGCCTAGACCTCTATTTATACATAGAAAAAGGCCTAAACAAGGGCCGACATCCCTTTCATGTTACAATATTCCCAAAAAAACCCAAAAAGGTTCCACAAAAGGTGGTGAGATCCCATGATCTCCGCTTCGTTATGCACTCCATCTTCTACAGGAAGTCGAAGTACCAAATGGTCAACTATGACCAAGTATTCCTCAAAACTTGGTCGAGGGCCAACATCAATCAACCTGTCATAACGAGTTGAATTTCCCCAAACATCTCCTTGGTTCAAATTTAGGTTCAGATCGTCTCCCAAGCTTAATTTTTCATCCTATATCTAATGTGAGGAAAAAAGTATGAACCATAACTCCTTTCTCCCAGCATAGTTCCATAAATGTTGAGCAAGGTAAATGCTAAATCAAGGTCCTTGTGGAAAACCTCTATACAAAGGCCTGAAAAAATAACATAAAAAATAATTAAGGAGAGTTTAGAACACCAACCAATGATG
>SNQJ01S0017605.1:0-13343 GCA_010110895.2 Picea sitchensis | reverse complement strand
CCTTTTGAGGAAAGTCACATCTACTAGTCCTCTTAAGTGATCTATTTTTGCACTCTTCTATGTCCACACCAACATCACTCTTTGATATTTCAAATTTATGATTTTTAGTTACAATAAGAGACTATAGAGAATCATCCTTATTGTTATTTCATTGTATATTTTATCTCAATAAAATCCAATGAAGATAGGGATGGAGGTTGACATTATATTGATACTCCTTGAATCTTAGTTAGAACTAAGAAATGGTCATTTAGACCTTGTTATTGAACACCGATGGATTGATAAAGTTGTTGAATGATTTTGCTTCTTATTTTAAACGATTGGCGATCTATTTAGTTACCCCATTATTTTACAACAAGAGTAATTAAATGTATTGTGTATTATTTTGTCAACCCAGGCTCAAATTGCTTGCGAGATGTCATGCATTGTATGTGTAGGATCTAGGTTCCTTATTTACAACTGGATTTTTTTAATATGCCTCTACAAAAATGAAATTGTATTTCTAAATAAGAAAGGAAATGATGTTACAGAAAAGAAAACATACTTACATGAATTTAAATATAAGAATTAAAATAAAAAACACAATGTAAAATAAATCAATTGAAATGCATCTATTCTACTCCTACTTTAATGGGTCATGATAATCTCCTTGTTATGCAAGCAAGGGGGGCACCCTTACTTGATGCATATGAAGGATATCTCTATGCCCTCCTTAACTTGTAAATTATATTAAATGTTAAACTAAAAATAAAGAATAATTGAAATGGAAATGGTAGATAATTTTATTACTATCAAGAGTGTGTTCAATAGATTGTCCTTCAATATGATCTCCAATCTTCAATTTGATTTCCTTCCCCAATTCCAACTCTAACTTTATCCTTCTCAAACACACTAAGTCTTCTCCTTTTAAAGAGAGACTCATACAACAAACTCCACAACTACTTGGAGTGAAAATATGATCTACAAGTATAAATATGGTCTAGTTCCATATTAGTTGGAAAGAATCCCAACTAAATATAATCACACTACATAACCAAAATATTCAAAGAAATGGGTTTACACTCTCAAACCAAATTAGTTGGTATCTAATCCCAACTAATATTATTTTCTATCCTACCAATATTAATTGGAAAATAATTCCAACTAATATCATTTTTTTTCTTATTTATAGTTTGTTTATTCAAAATATGAAGTATTGTCCTAGGTTACATGATCTCCACAAATTGGATGAAAATGGCCATATAATTCCATATGTATCACAAACAAAACATATGTTTATGCTTCATAATGTTGTCAAAAGAGTACCATAATTTGGACTCATCAAGGATATTCTTGGTTGTTTATGAGTACTAGTTCACTTATAAATACTCTTATTTAGAAGTGTGATTGGAATACAAAATACCTAATAGGTAAAAATAAATTTAGTGGAGGTCTTTTAGTGTTAATGTATGGGCCAAAATTAAAAAAAAAACCATCCTCTACAATCTCCACAATTAAAAGTTTTGGTTTTTTAAGACATGCTTGTGAATATTTATTGCTAACGAGTGGAGAATTTTGCAATTTTTTTGGATGTGCCAATACAAATATGGTGAACTAGGGAGCCATTGATATGAAAACACCACATGTGAAAACCCATATGATGATCCATTTTTCTAAAAATAGGTGCACCATTGCAATTCATAAAAATAGGTGCATTACTTATGAATGTGGGGTTGTGATATTCTCAATGGAAACCACCATGATTATTTTTGGTGTGTGCAAGGAACCAATGTTCCCATATTCAAATAAATTCTTATTGCACATTTATCTATGACACATTATACAATGTGTTCCCATGTCATCGTTGTGCCCCATTTCTTACCTATGTGTATTCCATGAACTAGGACTAGTGAGTCCACCATGTATTAGAAGCATCAATGCTCTAATGTTGTGTTGGAGTACGGGGGCATAATCTAAGGTAAATCAATAGTGCTCTAATGTCATGTTGTAACACCATTGTAGAATATATGTTAGAGAACTAGTTGGATAAAAAAATCAAAAGAACCAATGCAAAACATATGCAAGTGCATTGGTGTTATAGAGTATTTTTTTGTGTGTTTCATTTGAATAAGTAATTTGTCGAAATATCATGAATCAAAATATGTTATGAAAGGTTTTGTGAGAATAAGAAAATGGGAAAAGTATTAAATACTAAAATTGAAATTCAATTGTAATAATTGGGTTTAGCTTGGGTGGTTGGGAGGAATGATTGTTATCCACTTCACCCAGATTCAATTCCTTTATTTTTTTATAGAAACAATTAATTTATATTAAAAAAATGTTGTAGTCAAAATATACAATGAAGGTTTACAGGGAAGTTTCAACATGTTCAAAACATATCTTATAGAATACATATCTTCCCTCCGACTACAAAATTGGAGATCATCCTATTGGGTGTTGATTTTTCTGTTGAATTTGTTGGTGTACAATCTGAACAAAATCCCTTGAAGTATTGAACTTTTTGAAACATAAAAAAATGAGAGGGGGGTTTACAACTTCAAATCAATATTTAAAAATTACCAGTTCTTGAGCAATATTCTTCTGTGCTTGATTCTCTTGAGGTTGCATAACTGATGTAGCTTCTACTATGACATTCAAGCCAAAATATTGATGTATTGACTAACCAATAATGCATTTCTTGAGTAGATTATTTTCTTTTCGTAGTTGAGTTAATTCCTTTCCATGGGAAACCAAAGTATAAAGAATGAGCCGAATTTCCTGATCTTTAACTTCATTGTGATTAGCGTGATATTCTTTCAGACAAGCTAGCTCCTTGTTCTAGTGTTGTAGTTGTTTGTTTAGAGAAGAAATGCTAAGATCTCCAGAGATAGGGCTGTTAGAGGAGCCTCTTGTGCCACATGGTGATGCGGCATGGATAAGACGTAACATTGAAAAAATAACCATAAAATCCAAGTGACCATAGTACTGTAAGGTGTGGGAGTGACAAGAGTAGTATTTATTGAGAAAACATTGTGGGGAGTCGCAAAAAAACTAAGGAATCATAACCATATGTTGAGCATTAAAACACAAAACCGTTAATTTCTTCTTTTCATCACTTGCAAACCTTGTAGAAAATAGAGAGTAGGATCTAATAATTCAATCTAGAGGATATGAGAACTAAGGAAAGATTGGATTTGGGACAAAGAGTAGTTGAGGGGGAAAGACGAAGATAAGAACGACCAAAGAATCACTCCCATAACCACCACAGACCAATAACCCATAGAATTCCTATGAGGGTAACGAAATTTCCCTGACCATGCCATGACAAGTTTTCCAAATTTAACATACGAGAGATCCGGGGGAGCCAAGTCTTCACATAGGGCCATAAAAACCCACCTTGGTTCATCATAATAGTGATTGATTGCATAATGAGGGAATGGTACAATGAATTGGACTGAAGGAAGCTTGCATGAAAGGAAGAAGGTAGGGAATTTAATGAGGTAACACTTGGCACTAAAGGAGGTTTAGGATAATCGTGGGTTAATAAGTTATTCATAATGTAGAGGGGGTATAAAAACACCCTAATTTTGTCCAAGGTCAAGAAATAAAACATGAGGGAGAAGGTTAAGGCAAGTGAACCATAGTTTCACCTGAGCTTGTGAGAAGGACTCCTTGCTTTAGATAAGGGTCCTCCTTAGCGATCTGATATGCTCTTCCATTGTTTCCTCTTAGGATGTGGTAAAAGGTTACCTCTTTGAATTTATTGATTTCTTATTGAAGGCAAAGAGAGTCTATATTTCTCTTCTTTCTCTCTTTGCTTTTGCATTCTTGGACATTTTATTTATTATTATCGTAGAGTCCCCCATGATTACCATTTTTTTGATCCTATCAACACTAGATATTCTTAACCCCATAAATAAGGCTAGATACTCTGCTCGATTGTTAGAGGCTTTCCCCAAACCTTAAGAGAAAGTTGATCTCTCTATTCCATTGGGATCAATTAATACCCCACCTAATCCTTCTTCCCCTCACCCAGGTTCAATTCCTACAAGTGACATGATGAGGTTATTAACTATGGAGTGCTCTGACCTCTGCAAAACCCTAGAAACTTGGGTGATCAATGGTATTCATGGATTTAACCTCTGGAGGGGGAAACCTCCCCGCCCCTCCCCCCTTCTGATATTGATGCTTTATGTGTTTTGATTTCTTCTCTAGGAAAATTAATTAACTTGTCTCCTTCTCTCTTTGTTAAATGACTAGACAACATACTAGAAATCCCTCTTCCACCTACTAGTGCATGCCAAATGGATTTGAAGCTTGTAGACAAAGCATTTATTGGGTACTTTACTAGGATTTGGTCGTCTCTTAGGGCCATGGAAATCTGGGTACATAAGAACTAAGTAGGTTTAATCAAAGGTAGGCTCCCACATTAATTCTGCGGTGGAGGGGTTTATGCAGTTTTTAAAAAAGTAAGTAAGATAGAGAATTGATATTATAGATTTGGCTATATGTTAATGGAGCCTGTAACATTCCCCATCTCAGCCGAGGTCCATTACGTGCATAAATACTCATAAATTAAATTTTTTAGAGAAAACTAATCCTATAGCTTATCAGCTACAAGAAAACATATAGTTTTAACCATTTGTTGATACCATGAACTAGATGTATCTACGACATGCTAAAATAAACATGAAATGCAACTAGTAAACTCAAATACAACAACATGTAATTCCTTTTTAGCACAGGGTGGATCCACATCAATTTAAGTCAGGAATACAACACACACAACATATAAAACACTTATCTTTTAATTCAGTTGTGCAACCAACTGCTGAGGAAGGACATTCCACCCAACCATAGACTTGTTGTTCCAAATATCAACAACAAGTCACCTCGAGCTGAGGCTAACAATCCAAAAAATAGGGTGGTCTCTCACTGTCCACTCACAGCTAAAAAATCTCACAGCCCACTAGTATTCTCCTACAACTATCCCGATTTTCCACTATCTATCTTCCTCTCGACTTTCCCAACCCAAGGAATGTACCCCTTCACTGATCTCATTCCCTCAGGTGTCCCATTTGTTTATCAAGGTCTCTATGTAACATGTAACCAAGAATATCTCTGTTGGGAAGATCAAGGGAGCTCACTTCTAGGAAAACTACCAACAAACAACAATAAACACTTGCTTTTATAGTGAAACTCATATAGGAGTTCACTCTTCAGGCCTGAAAACCTAGCTCTTTAGTCTTCATATCCAAATACACTCCAAAAATTCTCTAGGGTTCTCTAGAATTCACCCTCCATTGGTTCTCCAGTTGTAAGCTCTCTTCATTCTCTATACTTGTTGTTCATGCCAAAAACATTGACCCCCTAAAACTGTTGTAATAACACATATGAATTTGTTCTCTTTGCTTGCTTGCCTGACTTACACACTTCCTCAAGATGATTGTACTCATATCCCATGATCCCAATAACTATGGGATGTGACTTCTCACACCCACCCTCTTACATGCATTCAACGATTGACTTTGGGAACACTCAACAAAAAAATAGATGGTTCATATATCGACATAAAATCTAGGAAGGGTTGAATTCATAGATAGGGGTGATTCCCCCTTGGACCCCTCTTAGACATACCCTTAGACCCTCCCATCTCTTGTGGATTAATTAATCCCCCATCTCTATCCATATTCCCCAACAACTGGCATCACATTTTGTTATTAAAATTCAGAAATATAATTTGCATATACATCACTTGGTTGTAGCCACACATTATATCTACATTAAGCATTAATTAAACTGGGGATTATAGAGGGGATGTTACATTCCCCCTCCCCTACAGTTGTGTTCCGTCCTCGGTGCACATTATGTCGATATATATATATGTGTGTGTGTGTGTGTGTGTGTGTGTGTGTGTGTGTAGCCTAATGGTTAAAATCATGTGTTTCCTCCTTGGAGGTCACATGTTCAAATCCATAGGGGGTACAATATGTATACCTCCGTATGATTTAGCAGTAAAATCATTGCATAGAGGGGGTCCCTTGTCCCACAAACAAGTGGGGTCTCATACACCAATTTGGTGTCTGGCTTGGCTGTGACCTTATATATATATATATCACAATGGTTAAAGAAATAAAATTCCACATTTTCATAACTCCAACAACAATTCCAACCAAAATTTGCTATTCCCCTCAACTCGCTGACCCAAGGAATGTACCCCCTTCATTTATCTTAGTCCATCGGGCTGTACCATTCTTTTATCAACCCCCCCAATGTAGTTGGCTAGGACTATGAGATTCAGTTCAAGAACTCTAGCTGCTCAAAGTGGAGTCTTGCATTATGTTTTCTTCAAAATTGAAAAAAAATTGTGGGTATTCCTTCTGCATGTTTTCTTCGTGATCCCATGTATCATCTTCAAGACTGTAGTAGGTCTATTGAACCTTTACGAACCCTATGGATGTTTTTTTGATCACTTTGACTTTCTGGTCCAGGATGTGTACTGGTTCCACCTGAAAATCCCCTTTGTGTTCCACTTGGATTACAGTGCAATCAATTATGTGGTTAGGTTCAGACACATATTTCTTTAATAATGACACATGAAATACATTATGCACTCTCATGGATGCATGTAATGCTAGCATGTATGCAACTGGCCCTATCTTTTCTAAGATTTCAAAAGGTCCACAATATCTAGCTGCCAACTTTGGGCAACTTCATAATCTTACAAAAAATCTTCTTTCACTTTTAAAAAACACATGTTCACCCAATTTGAAATCTCTAAACACTCTATTCTTGTCTGCATAACTTTTTTGCCTATCCTAGGCAACCTTAAAATTATGCTTAATCTTTTCCATTTTTTCTTCCATTTTCTTCAACAATCTATCCCAATAACAACTCTGTCTACTAGATTATCCCAACTCACTAGAGTGTTACACTTCCTACCATACAATTCTTTAAACGAGCTCATTTTCAATGAGACTTGATACCCATTTTGTAAGAAAATTCCACTAATTGGATATAATCTTCCCACTTTGATGACTAGTCCATCACATACATTCTAAGCATGTCCTCAATTATTCTATTAGTCCTCTCTGTTTTCTCATCTTACTTTGGGTGATATGTTGTATTGAGATTTTTATTTTTCCCAAAGCATTTGAACAAACCTTTCCAAAAATTAGATGTGAATTTTGGATCCCTGTCTGAAACTGTTGCCTTATGCATCCCATGTAGCCTAACAACTTCTTTCATGTAGATTTCTACAATATTTTTTGCCTTATGTGTTGTCTTCACATAAATAAAATGTGTTGCCTTAGTTAATTTATCCACCACCACCATGATGGAATCACACTGCTTCACTATTCTGAGCAAATTTGTAATAAAATCCACTGTGAGTGCTTCCTACTTCCATCTCGGAATGAGCAATGTCTGCAATAACCCAGCTGGATGCATATGCTGAATCTTCACTTTCTAGAATTCTAGGCATCTGGCTATATAATTAACCACTTCTTCCTTCATTCTTGGCCAAAAGTATTGGCTTCTTACAACTGCGATTGTCTTCTGATATCTTGGGTGTCCAAAATATGGCACATTGTGCATTTCCCTCAACACTACATTTTTCAGCTCACTGGATTTCGATACATACACTTTGCCTTTGTACATGAGAATTCCATCTTCTTTCAGCTCATAATAATCAAATTTCTGCTGCAAATTTCCTTGTTGTAATGTTTCTTTTATTTTTAGATATGGCTGATCTAAATTTGTTGTTGCAATAATTTGATCTTTCAGAGCATTGTTGTACATGATAATGGATGTAATATGCATCTCATGTGATTTCATGCTGAGTGTATCAACCACTTGATTTTCTTTTCCTTTGATGTGCTTAATTTCAAAGTCATATTCACTCATAATTTCTGTCCATCTAGTTTGTCTGGCATTTAATGTGGGCTGTCCAAATAAATGTTTCAGATCACAGTGGCCTGTCCTTAGCTCAAATATCCTCCCCATTAGGTAATGTCTACACATTTTTAATGCATTTCCAATTGATGATAATTCCAAGTCATGTGTAGAACAATTTCTCTCACCCTCTTTTATTTTTTTGGACTCATAACATACCACATGATCTTTTTGTGTGAGGAATCCACCAAGCCTTTCTTTGCAGGCATCAATGCACACCAAAAAATATTCATCTGGATTTTCAATATTTAAGATTGGCACACTTGTCAATATGTTTTCTAGTTGTTTAAATCTCTCTTCACACTTGGAAGTCCATTCAAATATCACTCCCTTGTTTTGCAAAGAAGTAACGGGGCTTGGAATATTTGAGAATCCTTTTATGAATCTTCGATAATAACTGGAAAGACCCATGAATGATATGGCCTTTGTGAGATTTCTTGGTGCCGGCCATCTTCTAATGGCCTCTATATTCTCAAGATCAACTGCTATCCCCTCTACCAAAATTATATGCGCCAAGTAGTGAATCTTCTTTCGATAAAATATGCACTTACTTATCTTAGCATACAATTTATGCTCTCTTAAAACTTGCAACACCATTCTTAAATGTTGTTCATGTTCCTCCTCTATCTTTGAGTAGATGACTATATCACTGAGGAACACAATTAATTTTTTTTCTAGGTACTCCCTAAGAACTCCATTCATTAGGAACATGAAAAAAACTAGGGCATTTGATAGCCCAAATGGTACTTTTGTGAACTCATAATTCCTGTATCTTTTTTTGAACACTGTCTTGCTGATATCTTCTTTCTTTATCCTTAATTGATGTTAAAATGACCTCAAGTCAATATTGGAAAATTTTCTTGCACCTTTTAGCCGATCAAATAAATAATCAATCCTTGGCCAAATGATATTTGTTCTTTATGGTGACCTTATTCAGCTGTCTGAAATCAATACACAGCCTTAAGTTTCCATATTTCTTCTTCACAAAAGGACCGAGGCTCCACAAGGTGACACACTTGGGCATATATATCCCTTCCTTAAAAAATCTTTGAGCTTCATCTGCAACTCTTTCAACTTGGTCGTGCCCATTTTGTATGGAGTCTTGGACACTAGGGAAGTTCCTGGAACCAAATCGATAGAGAAATCATTGTCTCTCTTTGGTGGAAATCTTGAGATTTCTCCAAAAACATATTCAAAATCCCTTAAGATTGGATGGTCTTCAATACTTTCCACTGTATCTGAAGTTGCGTCTTCCATATGGGCTGCAAAAACTTGACATCCCTTCCTGAAAATCTTTTTCAACTACATAGCTAGAATTTCTCTAACAACTACAACCCTTGGAATTCCTTGAACCTTGCCTTGCTTCCCTTCTTCATAAAGACATGTGATTGTCTTGTTGTAACAATATAGGACAAGTTTTTCCAACCAATCCATGCCAATTAGACAATCATATGAACCCAATGGTATGATGTTCACATCTACCTTTATGTTAAGTCCATTCACGTCGATTGGGAAATCTTTAACTAGCTCATTGATTTTCCTCTTAGCCCATATGGCTAATTGAACTAACCAAGATTTATTATGCTTACTCCTTTGCAAGTGAAATATTTCAACAATGTTAGAGTTTATGTAACTATTTCTAGCTCCAATATCAATCAAAATTGCTACGGGTTGGTTATCGATCTTACCTTCCACTTCAATCACGGGGCATTGATATTCTTCTTTCTTGTTGTCCAAGGATGCATAAATCCTTGGCATGTTTCCTCCCATGTATTCAACTGTTTCAACCTCTTGAATGTTGTGGAAAGTCCTCATTCTTTCTCCCTTGTGAGGAAAGTCCCTATATAAGTGATTTCCCTCACATCCCCAACATTGTACAAGATGCTTCCTTGTTCTTTTCCTAAATGAATATGCAGTCTTGTGTTCATTTTGGGTTGACTGACCTTGCTAATTTTCTTGGGAGTTTTTCTTGAAAAAAGGTGGCTTAAAACCTTTCTGCCTTTGATCCTTTTTACCCTTCATCTTGTCATTCCAAGATTTTTGGAAAACTAGCCTTCCTTTGCTTTTCTCTCCTTATGACTTCCTCCAAAGTCTTGGGGTTATCATATTGTATCTTGTCACTATAGAAAGAAGGTAACTCACTCATAAAATTTTGGATTTTGACCTTCTCATCCTTTATGAAGTTAACATACTTCAACAATTCAAAGAACCTCTTCTGATATTCATCCATTGTCATGCTTCCCAACTTGAGTTCAAAGAACTCTTTCATATTCCTTTCATAGTAATGCTCAGACAAATACTTCTTTTGGAAATATCCTTTGAACTTTATCCATGATATTCTCTTCTCATCAAGGTGATTTTCTTTCTTAAGCTCATGCCACCACATGACTTCCTTTCCTTGCAAGTGGTAGGTTGAAATTATAGCTTCTATCCTTGAGAGGTAATCATGCATTTATAAATGTTTCTTCATTTCTAACAAGCAAGCCTCAACCTCTTCTTCTTTCCTATGCTCACCATTGAAAGTCAGTGGCATGATTTTCCTAAGTTCACCTTACAATATGTATGTCTCTGACCTTCTCCTTTGCCTCCTAACAGGAGGCACATTTTTGTTTCTCCCTGGCCTTGAATTGACATGATTTATTTAGGTGGATTTCCTTGGAGAATGATGGCTCCTGCTCCTAATTCTTAATTTCTCATCATTCCCATGATCATCCCTTTTGCTATGGGATCTGGATGTTGTCACTTGTCTAGCACTAGATTCTTGCTTGGTGTCAGAGTCTTTGTTAACTTGCTTATGCAACATATTCAGACTCTAAAGTGTCTCTTCATGAGCCTTCATAATCCTTTCATTATTGGCCCTATAGCTCTACACTTCTCTATGTAGGTTTCTCATAGTTATAGGTTCATGCTTTCCTCTTCTTCCATTAAAATCTGTCTCAAAATTTCCCATGTTGAAATGAAGGCCTTGGACCTCATCCTCATGGTTGTAATATCCATGGGCATATTACATAACTATAGTCCTCATATAATAACTAGGGTTATTTTCCTGTACCTCTAACTTTGCAAGAAATGTGCATGTAATAATTATTGTTAGAACATGCTTAACATAAGGCATTTCATCAATTAGAATAAAGGTTATTATTCATCCGAATTCATGAAGGACACAATGTACTAAATCAAAATTTTATTCCATTAGATACATTCCTCTCTGAAACAACTGTCCAATGGATGTGCTCATGCCTTATTCTAAGTTCCGAAAAGTTACAACACTTATAAGTTGCAATTTTCCACTCACTTACGACTACATAATTTAATTTATTACTTTTTGAGATATTTTAGTGCCCAATTTGAAATTTTGGGTGACAAATATATTCGTTTCCTCAAGACCTTTCCAACGACTATTCATTTTCTCAAATCTGAGATTCGAGCTGAAAGTTATGGTCTGGAGAAGTTTAGACCGTTTTTCCAATTTTATCCTTGTATGCTATAGGTGTCTTCTTTCTCTTTTTGCACATTTTTACGTACCTAGATTCCAAATATGGCTTCGTGGTTGTCTTATATGGTTCATAATATTTCCATAAACTACTCCTGTTCCCAAAACAAACTTGTGAACAAGGAGTTATGCCCTATGTAAGTAAATTGGTGACAAAATTTTACCTTAACTGTTTCAGTTGTAACTTTCTCAAACAAGCTCTATTTTGCGCATGGAGTATCTCGTTGGATATATCTCTCTGAGTTATTTTATTTAAACTGAAAGGATAGATTATACCAAAGGTACACTCTGTTCTTGTGGGTTTTGATTTCCTAAAAACTTCATTTAGCCCCTAAAAATTTGCATTCTAATGAGGTATTTAACATAATTAATGTATACATGCCATTTGTATACTCTGAAAAAGACACATGTTGGGATTCTCTTATAACTTTGAGAGGGTGTGAGTTATGGGATCAGATTATTATGGAAAGATATTTCAATACCACCCTTTGTCAAAAGGAAAATAAAGGGGGTAGTATTGTCAAATACCCATTAAGGGATAGGGTGGAGGATTTGATTTCATTTGGAAATTTTGTCAACATAAAACCCACCAAGGGTCAATTTACATGGTCTACCAAGAGGTCAGGTCTAGGTCATATCGTTGCTCACCTAGACAACTTGTTAGTTAAGAGTTCCTTTCTTGAGAGCACCTATTCAACCTCCTTTAGAACCATACCATGTTCTAATTTTGATTATATGCCGATCTCACTTCAACTCATAGATATCCTTAATTATGGCCCTATGCCCTTCAGGTTTAATCCTTTATGGTTGTTGAGTGAATATGCCATGGATATAATCTATGTATCATAGATTGGATGGATAATTGGAGCACTTGTTCACATTTAGGAATATAAATTAAAATCTACAAAGAATGCTCTTAAGGACCGGGCCAAAATCTCTCATTCTCCACTGAAAAGAGAGATTCAAGTATGTAAGGAGAAGTTAGATCAGATTCAAGGAAAGTTAGAACAATAATATATTACAATCAAATTGCTAAAGGAATAGAAATAAACCTTTCACAAATATCAAAATTCCCTTTGAGCCAAGGAAGTAATATGGAGATTAAAATATTGAAGTTTATGGCTAAAAGATGGAAACAAGAACAACAACTTCCTCCATTAGCAAGCCAAGGCCAGGCTCTAGAATAATAATGTCAAGGAGATTGTCACTCCAAGTGGGGAGCCAACCTCCTCCTATGATGATATTAAGGAAGAAACACTGTCTCATTTTGCAGATCTATACTCGAAAAATGGTGGAGCTAATCTGGAAGACTTAGTGGTCTCGATGGAAAACATCCCTAATTTAGTTTCCCCTAATGAAAATTCCAATCTTATTAAGAAAATATCTAAGGAAGAGATAAAAAACGTTATATGGGAGCTTACTTCAAATAAGGCCCTTAGTCCATATGGATTCACTATTCATTCTTACAGAGGTTGTTGGAACATTATTAAATTTTATCTTGTTTGGATGATTAAATACATCTGCAAGTCTTCCAGGATTGGGGGAGCAACAAACTTTGCCTTCCTTGTTCTTATCCCCAAAGAAGAGAATCCCTCCTCCTTCTCAAGGTTTTGAATCATATCCTTATGTAACACTTCCTATAAAATCATGTCAAGGATTATAGCTAACAAGATAAAGCTCCTTCTCCCAAAGATAATATTATAGAATCAAGGAGGGTTCATCGAAAAAAGACAAATAATGGAAAATATCATTCTGGTGCAAGAGGTGATCCACTCCAACAAACTAAAAGGTGACAAAGGTATGCTTATCAAGTTACATATGGGTAACATGTTTGACTAGGTGAAACATTATTTTCTCTTTGAGTTTCTCCAAAAAATTGGTTTATGATCTAATTTGATCAAATGGGTCTCTTCTTGTA
>SNQJ01S0017604.1:105756-121934 GCA_010110895.2 Picea sitchensis | reverse complement strand
TAGTTTCAGAGGGCATAGCTTCATAGGTCATAGTTCCAAAGGGCGTAATTGCACAGGTCATAGTTCCAGAGGGCATAGTTACAGAGGGCGTAGTTCCACAGGTCATAGTTCTAAAGGGCGTAGTTCCACTGGTCATAGTTCCAGAGGGTGTAGTTCCATGGGTCATAGTTCCACAGGTCATAGCTCTACAGGGTGTAGTTATAGAGGCCATAGTTCCAGAGAGCATAGCTCCAGAGGTCATAGTTCCAGAGGGCGTAATTCCACAGGTCAAAGTTCCACAGGTCATAGTTCCAGAGGGCATAGTACCAGAGCATGTAATTCCACAGGTCAAAGTTCTAGAGGGCATAGTTCCATAGGTCATAGTTCCACATGTCACAGTTCCACAAGTCATAGTTCTACAGGGCATAGTTCTAGAGGTCAAAGTTCCAGAGAGCGTAGTTCCACAAGTCACAGTTCCATGGGTCATAGTTCCAAAAGTCATAGTTCTAGAGAGCATAGTTGTAGAGGTCATAGTTCCAGAGGGCGTAATTCCACAGGTCAAAATTCCACATGTCATAGTTCCAGAGGGCATAGTACCAGAGGGTGTAATTCCACAGGTCAAAGTTCCAAAGGGCATAGTTCCATAGGTCATAGTTCCACATGTCATAGTTCCACAGGTCATAGTTCTACAGGGCGTAGTTCTAGAGGTCAAAGTTCCAGAGGGAATAGTTCCACAAGTCACAGTTCCATAGGTCATAGTTCTAGAGGGCATAGTTCCACATGTCATAGTTCTAGAGGGCGTAGTTCCACATGTCATAGTTCCAAATGGCATAGTTCCAAAGGACGTAGTTCCATAGGTCATAGTTCCAAAGGGTGTAGTTCCGCAGGTCATAGTTCCACAATTCATAGTTCTACAAGGTGTAGTTCCAGAGGTCATAGTTCTAGAGGACATAGTTCTAGATTTCGAAGTTCCACAAGTCATAGTTCTAGAGGGTGTAGTTCCATAGGTCATAGTTGCAGAGGGTGTAGTTCTAGAGGTCATAGTTCTAGAGGGCATGGTTCCAGAGGTCATAGTTCCAGAGGTTTTAGTTCTATAGGTCATAGTTCCACAGGTCATAGTTGTGAAGGGTGTAGTTCCACAGGTCATAGTTCGAGAGGGCGTAGTTCCACAGGTCATAGTTCCATGAGTCATAGTTCTACAGGACGTAGTTCTAGAGGCCATAGTTCCAGAGGGCGTAGTTCCATAGGTCACAGTTCTAGAGGGCATAGTTCCACAGGTTATAGTTCTAGAGGGCATACTCCCACGGGACATAGTTCCATAGGGCATAGTTCCAGAGGGTGTTGTTCCACAGGTCAAAGTTCCAAAGGTCATAGTTCCAAAGGGCATAGTTCCATGGGTCATAATTCCACATGTCAGAGTTCCACATGTAATATTTCTACAAGGCATAGTTGTAGAGGTCATAACTCCAGAGGTCATAGTTCCAGAGGGCGTAGTTACACGAGTCACAGTTCCACAGGCCATAGTTCCAGAGGTCATAGTTCTAGAGGTCATAGTTCCAGAGGGCGTAGTTCCACAAGTCATAGTTCCAAAGAGTGTAGTTCCACAGGTCATAGTTCCAGAGGGCGTAGTTCCAGAGGTAATAGTTCCAAAGGGCGTAGTTCTAGAGGACGTAGTTCTAGAGGTCATAGTTCAAGAGGACGTAGTTCCACAAGTCATAGTTCTAGAGGACACAGTTACATAGGTCATAGTTCCATAGGTCATAGTTCTAAAGGGCGTAGTTCCAAAGGTCATAGTTCGAGAGGGCGTAGCTCCAAAGGACATAGTTCCAAAGGGCGTAGTTCTATAGGTCATAGTTCCAGAGGGTAAAGTTCCATAGATCATAGTTCCAGAGGGCATAGTTCCACAGGTCATAGTTCCAGAGAGCATAGTTCCATAGGTCATAGTTGCAGAGGGCATAGCTCTAGACGTCATAGTTCTGGAGGGCGTAGTTCCATAGGTCATAGTTCTGGTGTAGTTCCGCAAGTCATAGTTCTAGACAGTGTATCTCGACGGGTCATAGTTCGAGAGGGCGTAGTTCCACATCTCATAGTTCCAAAGGGCGTAGTTGGACAGGTAAAAGTTCCACAGGTAATTTTTCCAGAGGGTGTAGTTCCATAGGTCATAGTTCCACATGTCACAGTTCCACATGTCATAGTTCTATAGGGCGTAGTTCTAGAGGTCATAGTTCCAGAGGGCGTAGTTACACAAGTCACAGTTCCATAGGTCATAGTTCCAGATGGCGTAGTTCCACAGGTCACAGTTCCAGGGGGCATAGTTCTATAGGACATAGTTCTGGAGGTCATAGTTTCAAACGGTATAGTTCTAGAGGGTGTAGTTCCAAATGGCATAGTTCCATAGGTCATAGTTCCATAGGTCATAGTTCTATAGGGCATAGCTCTAGAGGTCATAGTTCCAGAGGTCATAGTTCTAGAGGGTGTAGTTCCACAAGTCACAATTCCACATGTCATAGTTCCAGAGCTCATAGTTCCACAGGTCAATGTTCCACAGGGCATAGTTCCACAGGGCATAATTCCATAGGTCATAGTTCCAGAAGTCATAGTTCTACATGGCATATTTCTAGAGGTCATAGTTCCAGAGGTCATCATTCAAGAGGGCATAGTTCAACAAGTCAAATTTCCACAGGTCATAGTTCCACAGGTCATAGTTCCAGAGGGCGTAGTTCCACAGATCATAGTTCCATAGGGAGTAGTTCCATAGGTTATAGTTCCACATGTCATAGTTCCACAAGTCATGGTTCTATAGGATGTAGTTCTAGAGGTCATAGTTCCATAGGTCATAGTTCGAGAGGGCGTAGTTCCACAAGTCACAGTTCTAGAAGTCGTAGTTCCAGAGGTCATAGTTCTAGAAGTCGTAGTTCCACAGGGCATAGTTCTAGAGGATGTAGTTCCAAAGGTCATAGTTCCACAGGTCATAGTTCTAGAGGGTGTAGTTCCATAGCTCATAGTTCTAGATGTCATAGTTCCAGAGGGTGTAGTTCCAGAGGTTATAGTTCCAGAGGGAATAGTTCCACAGGTCATAGTTCTACAGGTCACAGTTCCAAAGGTCATTGTTCTACAGGGTGTAGTTCTAGAGGTCATAGTTCTTGTGGAACTACACCCTATGGAACTATGACCTGTGGAACTATTCTTTCTGGAACTATGACCTGTGGAACTACGACTTATGGAACTACACCCTCTAGAACTATGCCCTCTAGAACTATGGCCAATGGAGCTACCCCCTCTGGAACTATGACCTGTGGAGCTATGCCCTATGGAACTACGCCCTCTGGAACTATGACCTCTGGAACTATTGCCTATAGGACTATGACGTATGGAACTATGACCTATGGAACTACGCTCTCTGGAAATATGACCTGTGGAACTACACCCTTTGGAACTATGACTTGTGCAACTATGCCCTCTGGAATTACGACCTCTGGAACTATTACCTCTTGAATTATTCCCTCTGGAACTATGTCCCATGGAACTATGCCCTTTGGAACTATGACCTGTGGAACTAGGCCATCTAGAACTATGACCTATAGAACTGTGACTTGTGGAACTATGCCCTCTGGAACTATGCCCTCTGGAACTATGACCTCTGGAACTATGACCTCTAGAACTATGCCCTGCAGAACTATGACCTATGGAACTGTGCCATGTGGAACTATGACCTATGAAACTACACCCTCTGGAACTATGACCGTGGAACTTTGACTTGTGGAACTACACCCTCTCGAGCTAAGCCCTTTGGAACTATGACCTGTGGAACTTTGACCTGTGGAACTATGCCCTCTGGAACTATGACCTGTGAAACTATGCCCTCTGGAACCATGACCTGTGGAACTATGCCCTCTGGAACTACGCCCTCTAGAACTATTACCTATGGAAGTACGCCCTCTGGAACTATGGCCTCTGGAACTACACCTTGTAGAAATATGACCCGTGGAAATACACACTCTGGAACTATGACCTCTGGAACTACGCCCTCTGGAACTATGGCCTGTGGAACTACACCCTCTGAAACTATGACTTGTGGAACTGTGACTCGTGGAACTACACCCTCTGGAACTATGACCTCTCGAACTATGACCTCTAGAACTACGCCCTGTAGAACTATGACATGTGGAACTGTGACATGTGGAACTATGAACTATGGAACTACACCGTCTAGAACTATGACCTTTGGAACTTTGACCTGTGAAACTATGCCCTTTGGAACTATGCCCTATGAAACTATGACCCGTGGAACTACGCCCTCAGGAACTATGACCTATGGAACTACGCCCTCTAGAACTATGCCCTGTGGAACTATGCCCTCTGGAACTATGGCCTCTAGAACTACGCCCTGTATAACTATGACCCGTGGAATTATGACCTGTGGAACTATGCCCTATGGAACTATAACCTGTGGAACTACGCCCTCTGGAACTATGACCTGTGCAACTACACCCTCTGGAACTATGACCTCTGGAACTACGCCCTCTGGAACTATGACCTCCCGAACTACTCCCTCTGGAACTATGACCTCTCGAACTATGCTCTCTGGAACTTTGACCTCTAGAACTATGGCCTCTAGAACTACGCCTTGTAGAACTATGACCCATGGAGCTATGACCTGTGGAACTACACCCTCTGGAACTATTACCTGTGGAACTTTGACCTGTGGAACTACGCCCTCTAGAACTAAGCCCTTTGGAGCTATGACCTGTGGAACTTTAACCTGTGGAACTATGCCCTCTGGAACTATAACCTGTGGAACTATCCCCTCTGGAACTATTACTTGTGGAACTACACCCTCTAGAACTTCGCCCTATAGAACTATGACATATGGAAGTACGCCCTCTAGAACTATGGCCTCTAGAACTATGCTTTGTAGAACTATGACCTATGGAACTACACACTCTGGAACTATGACCTATGGAGCTACAGCCTCTGGAACTATGGCCCGTGGAACTATGCCCTCTGGAACTATGACCTGTGGAATTGTGACTCATGGAACTACGCCCTCTAGAACTATGACCTATGGAACTATGACCTCTAGAAATATGGCCTTTAGAACTATGACATGTGCAACTGTGACATGTGGAACTATGAACTGTAGAACTACACTCTTTGGAACTATGACCTTTGGAACTTCGACCTGTGGAACTACGCCCTTTGGAAGTATGCCCTATGGAACTATGACCCGTGGAACTATTCCCTCTGGAACTATGACCTGTGGAACTACTCCCTCTAGAACTATGACCTGTGGAACTACGCCTTCTAGAACTACACCCTCTGGAACTATGGCCTCTAGAACTACGCCCTCTATAACTATGACCCGTGGAACTATGAGCTATGGAACTATGCCCTCTAGAACTATGAGCTATGGAACTATGCCCTTTGGAACTATGACCTGTGGAACTACGGCCTCTGGAACTATGACCTGTGGAACTACGCCCTCTGGAACTATGACCTGTGGAACTACACCCTCTAGAACTATGACCTCCCAAACTACACCCTCTGGAACTATGACCTCTAGAACTATGGCCTCTCGAACTACGCCCTGTAGAACTATGACCCTTGGAACTATGACTTGTGGAACTACACCCTCTGGTACTATGACTTGTGGGACTACGCCCTCTGGAACTATGACCTATGGAACTAAGCCCTCTAGAACTATGCCCTCTAAAACTAATACCTCTCGAACTATTCCCTCTGGAAATATGACCTCTGGAACTATGCCCTTCTACAACTATGATCTGTAGAACTACACCCTCTAGAATTATGACCTGTTGGAACTACGCCCTCTAGAACTATGCCCTCTGGAACTATGACCTCTGGAACTACGCCTGTAAAACTATGACCTGTGGAACTACGCCCTCTGGAAGTATAACCTGTGGAACTATCCTCTCTGGAACTATTCCCTCTAGAACTATGACATGTGGAACTACGCCCTCTGGAACTATGACCTGTGGAACTATGCCCTCTGGAGCTATGACCTGTGGAACTGTGACTTGTGGAACTACGCCCTTTAGAACTATCACCTGTGGAACTACGCCCTCTGGAACTATGACCTGTGGAACTACTCCCTCTGGAACTATGACCTGTGGAACTACCCCCTCTGGAACTATGCTCTCTGAAACTATGACTTGTGGAACTATGCCCTCTGGAACTATGACTTGTGGAATGACGCCCTCTGGAACTACGCCCTCTAGAACTATGACCTGTGGAAGTACACCCTTTAGAACTATGGCCTTTGGAACTACACCCTGTAGAACTATGACCTGTGGAACTACACCCTCTAGAGCTATGACCTGTGGAACTACACCTTTTGGAACTGTGACCTGTGGAACTACGCCCTCTAGAACTATGCCCTCTGGAACTATGACCTATGGAACTATGCCCTCTGAAACTATGACCTGTGGAACTACACCCTTTGAAACTATGATCTATGGAACTGTGACTTGTGGAACTATGCCCGATGGAACTATGACCTCTCAAACTATGACCTTTAATACTACGCCTTGTAGAAATATGACCTGTGGAACTATGACCTGTGGAACTATTCCCTCTGGAACTATGACTTCTAGAACTACACCCTCTCGAACTATGACCTATAGAACTATGAATTCTGGATCTACGCCCTCTGGAACTGTGACCTATGGAACTATGACCTATGCAACTACACCCTCTATAACTATGACCTATGGAACTACGCCCTCTGGAACTATTACCTCTGGAACTGTGACTTCTGGAACTACACCCTCTAGAACAATGACCTCTGAACTATGACCTCTAGAACTATGCCCTGTAGAACTATGGCCTATGGAACTGTGACCTGTTGAACTATGACCTGTGGAGCTATGCCCAGAGGTGATAGTTCCAGAGGGCGTAGTTCGAGATGTCATAGTTCCAGAGGGTGTATTTCTAAAAAGCTTATTTGCATCATATTTTTTACTGTACTATATTTGCATTCTATTGAAACTATCAACATGTTGTTCAACCACAAGTTGTTGGGAGTTGAAATACAATCGCCCTTCCTTTCCCTCAATAATTCAGCTTATAGTTTTTAAGTCAGCTCATAGGTTCGATCACATGGATGAAGCATGCATGTTTTTTATCCATTTGGCAACAGGTCACGTCCTGCTGCAGGTTTCCATATTATGTTAATTTTCTTATTTGACATAATGGGTTGTTCGAATTGTAGCTTATACCTTTCAGTGTTTCCAGACCTATTCTTTAGTGGTTTGGGACGCTTTTTTAAAGTCTCTCATAGGTCAAAGGGCGTAGTTACACAGGTCATAGTTCTGTAGGGCATAGTTCCAAAGTGTGTAGTTCCATAGGTATAAGTTCCAAAGGTCATAGTTTAAGAGGGCATAGTTTCACGGGTCATAGTTCCACATGTCATAGTTCCACGGGTTAGAGTTTTACAGGGTGTAGTTCTAGAGGTCATAGTTCCAGAGGTCATAGTTCTAGAGGGCGTAGTTCCTCGAGTCACAGTTCCATAGGTCCTAGTTCCAGAGGTCATAGTTTTAGAGGGCATAGTTCCACAAGTCATAGTTCCAAAGAGTGTAGTTCCACAGGTCATATTTCCAGAGGGCATAGTTCCAGAGGTAATAGTTCCAAAGGGCATAGTTCTAGAGGATGAATTTCTAGAGGTCATAGTTCCAAAGGGTATAGTTCCACAAATCATAGTTCCAGATGGCTTAGTTCCATAGGTCATAGTTCCATAAGTCATAGTTCTACAGGGCGTAGTTCCAAAGGTCATAGTTCCAGAGGGCGTAGTTCCAAAGGACATAGTTCCAAAGGGCGTAGTTCCAGAGGTCATAGTTCCATAGGTCATAGTTCGAGAGGGCGTAGTTCCACAGGTCATAGTTCCAGAGGGCATAGTTCCATAGGTCATAGTTCCAGAGGTCATAGTTCCACATGTCATAGTTCCAGAGGGCATAGCTCTAGAGGTCATAGTTTCGTAGGGTGTAGTTTCACAGTTCATAGTTCTAGAGGGCGTAGTTTAGTAGGTCATAGTTCTAGAGAGCATATCTCAATGGGTCATAGTTCCAGAGGGCATAGTTCCATAGGTCATAGTTCCAAAGGGCGTAGTTCCAAAGGGACTAGTTTCACAGGTCAACGTTCCATAGGTCATTGTTCCAGAGGGCGTAGTTCCATAGGTCATAGTTCCACATATCACAGTTCCACAGGTCATAGTTCTACAGGGCGTAGTTCTAGAGGTCATAGTTCCAGAGGGCGTAGTTCCATAAGTCACAGTTCCACAGGTCATAGTTCCAGATGGCATAGTTCCATAGGTCACAATTCCAGGGGGAGTAGTTCTATAGGACATAGTTCTAGAGGTCATAGTTTCAGATGACATAGTTCCAGAGGTCATAGTTCCAGAGGCCGTAGTTCCATAGGTCATAGTTCCACAGGTCATAGTTCTATAGGGCATAGTTCTAGAGGTCATAGTTTCAGAGGTCATAGTTCTAGAGTGCGTTTTTCCACAAGTCACAATTCCACAGGTCATAGTTCTAGAGGGCGTAGTTCCACAGGTCAATGTTCCACAGGGCATAGTTCCATAGGGTGTAATTCCACAGGTCACAATTCCACAAGTCATAGTTCTACAAGGCATATTTCTAGAGGTCATAGTTCCATAGGTCATCGTTCAAGAGGGCGTAGTTCCAAAAGTCAAAGTTCCACAGGTCATAGTTAAAGAGGGTGTACTTCCATATGTCATAGTTCCATAGGGAACAGTTCCATAGGTTATAGGTCCACATTTCACAGTTCCACAAGTCATGGTTCTATAGGGCGTAGTTCTAGAGGTCATAGTTCCATAGGTCATAGTTCCAGAGGGCGTAGTTCCATAAGTCATAGTTCTAGAGGTCATAGTTCCATAAGGCGTAGTTCCACAGGTCGTAGTTCCAGAGGATGTAGTTCCAAAGGTCATAGTTCCACAGGTCACAATTTCATAGGGTGTAGTTCCATAGCTCATAGTTCTAGAGGTCATAGTTCTAGAGGGCGTTGTTCCAGAGGTCATAGCTCCAGAGAGCATAGTTCCACAGGTCATAGTTCCATAGGTCACAGTTCCAAAGGTCATAGTTCTAGAGGGTGTAGTTCCACTACACCCTCTAGAACTATGACCTATGGAACTATTCCCTCTAGAACTATGACCTATGGAACTACGAACTATGAAACTATGCCCTCTAGAACTATGAGCTCTAGAACTATGACCAGTGGAACTATGCCCTCTGGAACAATGACCTGTGGAACTACGCCCTATGGAACTATTCCCTGTGGAACTACGACCTCTAGAAATACGGCCTGTAGGACTATGACCCATGGAACTATGACCTATGGAACTACACCCTCTGAAACTATGACCTGTGGAACTATGCCCTCTGGAACTATGACTTGTGCAACTATTCCCTCTGAAACTATGACCCGTGCAACTATGCCCTATGGAACTATGACTTGTGCAACTATTCCCTCTGGAACTATGCCCTCTAGAACTATTACCTCTAGAAATATGACCTATGGAACTACGCCCTTTGGAACTATGACCTGTGGAACTAGTCCATCTAGAACTATGACCTATGGAACTATGACTTGTGGAACTACACCCTCTGGAACTATGACCTCTGGAACTATGACCTCTAGAACTATGGTATGTAGAACTATGACCTATGGAATTATGACATGTGGAACTATGACCTATGGAACTACGTCCTTTGGAACTATGACCATAGAACTTTGACCTGTGGAACTACGCCCTCTGGAACTAAGCCGTTTGGAACTATCACCTATGGAACTTTGACCTGTGGAACTATGCCCTATGAAACTATGACTTGTGGAACTATGCCCTCTGGAACTATGAATTGTGGAACTACGCCCTTTGGAACTACACCCTCTAGAACTATGACCTATGGAAGCACGCCCTCTGGAACTATGGCCTCTGGAACTACGCCCTGTAGAGCTATGACCTGTAGAACTACACACTCTGCAACTATGACCTGTGGAACTATGCCCTCTGGAACTATGGCCTGTGGAACTACGCCCTCTGAAACTATGACCTATGGAACTGTGACTTGTGGAACTATGCCCTCTAGAACTATGACCTCTGGAACTATGACCTCTAGAACTACGCCCTATAGAACTATGAAATGTGGAACAGTGACATGTGGAACTATGAATTGTGGAACTATGCCCTCTGGAACTATGACCTTTGTAACTTTGACCTTTGGAAGTACGCCCTTTGGAACTATGCCCTATGGAACTATGACCCGTGGAACTACGCCCTCTGGAACTATGACCTATGCAACTACACCCTCTAGAACTATGACATGTGGAACTATGCCCTCTGGAACTATGGCCTCTAGAACTACGCCCTGTATAACTATGACCCATGGAACTATGACCTATGGAACTACACCCTCTGGAACTATGACCTGTGGAACTACGCCCTTTGGAACTATGACCTATGGAACTATGCCCTCTCGAACTATGACCTGTGGAACTATGCCCTCTAGAACTACGCCCTCTGGAACTATGACCTCCCGAACTACGCCCTCTGGAACTATGACCTCTGGAACTATGGCCTCTGCAACTATGGCCTCTAGAACTAAGCCCCGTAGAACTATGACCCATGGAAATATGACCTATGGAACTACACCCTCTGGAAATATGACCTATAGAACTTTGACCTATGGAACTACAGCCTCTGGAACTAAACCCTTTGGAACTATGACCTGTGGAACTTTGACCTGTGGAACTATGCCCTCTGGAACTATGATCTGTGGAACTATGCCCTCTAGAACTATTAGTTGTGGAACTACGCCCTATGGAACTACACCCTCTAGAACTATGACCTATGGAGGTACGCCCTCTAGAACTATGGCCTCTGGAACTACGCATTGTAGAACTATGACCTGTGGAACTACACACTCTATAACTATGACCTATGAAACTATGGCCTGTAGAACTACGCCCTCTAGAACTATGACCTGCGGAGTTGTGACTCGTGGAACTACGCCCTTTGGAACTATGACCTCTAGAACTACGCCCTGTAGAACTATGACATGTGGAACGCTGACATGTGGAACTATGAATTGTGGAACAACGCCTTCTGGAACTATGACCTTTGGAACTTTGACCAGTGGAACTACGCCCTTTGGAACTATGCCCTATGGAACTATGACCCATGGAACTATGCCCTCTAGAACTATGACCTGTGGAACTACCCCCTCTCGAACTATGCCCTCTAGAACTATGGCCTCTAGAACTACGCCCTGTATACCTATGACCCATGGAACTATGACCTGTGGAACTATGTCCTATGGAACTATGACCTGTGGAACTACGCCCTCTGGAACTATGACTTGTGGAACTACGCCCTCTGGAACTATGACCTGTGGAACTACACCCTCTAGAACTATGACCTCCCAAACTACGCCCTCTAGAACTTTGACCTTTGCAACTATGGGCTCTAGAACTACGCCCTGTAGAACTATGTCCCATGGAATTATGACCTGTGGAACTACACGCTCTGGTACTATGACCTATGGAACTACGCCCTCTGGAACTATGACCTGTGGAGCTACGCCCTCTAGAACTATGCCCTCTGAAGCTATGACCTCACGAACTACGCCCTCTGGAACTATGACCCCTGCAACTATGCCCTCTGCAACTATGACCTATAGAACTACACCCTCTAGAACTATGACCTGTTGGAAGTATTCCCTCTAGAACTACACCCTCTGGAACTATGACCTCTGGAACTATGCCCTGTAAAACTATGACCTGTGGAACTATGCCCTATGGAAGTATGACCTGTGGAACTATGCTCTCTGGAACTATGCCCTCTGGAACTATGACCTGTGGAACTATGCCCTCTGGAACTATGACCTGTGGAACTATGCCTTCTGGAACTATGACCCGTGGAACTGTGACTTGTGGAACTATGACCCATGGAACTTTGACCTGTGGAACTACGCCCTCTGGAACTATGACCTGTGGAACTTTGACCTATGGAACTACCCCCTCTGGAACTATGCCATGTGGAACTATGCCCTCTGGAACTATGACTTGTGGAACTATGCCCTCTGGAACTATGCCCTCTATAACTATGACCTGTGGAAGTACTCCCTCTAGAACTATGGCCTCTAGAACTACACCCTGTAGAACTATGACCTGTGGAATTATGACCTGTGGAACTACACCCTCTAGAACTATGACCTATGGAATTACGCCCTTTGGAACTATGACCTGTAGAACTACGCCCTCTGGAACTATGCCCTCTGGAACTATGACCTATGGAACTACGCCCTCTGGAACTATGACCTGTGGAACTATGCCCTCTAGAACTACGCCCTTTGAAACTATGACCTATGGAACTGTGACTTATGTAACTATGCCCTTTGGAACTATGACCTCTCAGACTATCACCTCTAGAACTACGCCCTGTAGAAATATGACCTATGGAACTATGACCTGTGGAACTATGCCCTCTGGAACTATGACCTGTGGAGCTATGCCCTCTGGAACTATGACCTCTAGAACTATGATGTCTAAAACTACGGCCTCTAGAACTGTGACCTGTGGAACTATGACCTGTGCAACTACGCCCTCTGGAACTATGCCCTCTGGAACTATGACCTCTAGAACTGTGACTTGTGAAACTATGCCCTCTGGAACAATGACCTCTAAACTATGACCTCTAGAACTATGCCATGTAGAACTATGGCCTATGGAACTGTGACTTGTTGAACTATGACCTGTGGAACTACGGCCAAAGTTCATAGTTCTAGAGGGCGTAGTTCAAGATGTCATAGTTCCATAAGGCGTATTTCTAGAGAGCGTATTTGCATCATATTTTTTACTGTACTATATTTGCATTTTATTGAAATTATCAACATGTTGTTCAACCACAAGTTGCTGAGAGTTGAACTACAATCGCCCTTCCCTGCCTTCAATAATTCAACTTATAGGTTTTAAGTCAGCTCATAGGTTCGATCACCTGGATGAAGCATGCATGTTTTTTATCGATTTGGCAACAAGTCACGTCCTGCTGCAGGATTCCATATTATGTTAATTTTCTTATTTGACATAATGGGTTGTTCGAATTCTAGCTTATACCTTTGAGTCTTTCCAGACCTATTCTTCAGTGGTTTGGGACGCTTATCTAAAGTCTCTCCTAGAGTAGCCAAATTTTGAATCCAATTTGTATGTGCTTAGAGAGAGTGGTCTGTAAGCAGTTTGAGAGAAATTCATACAAGAGAAAGTCATACAACTACCTGGCAGGCAAAAATATAAGAGTTTACTCGTTTTTTTGGCAAAAACTTGTCAAGAACTTGAAATACTAAAAATACATATAAACCATTAAAAAATTTGCACAGTAGACAATGACATCCCATGACAAATCCATCATCTAGACATCAAAATAGACATACGCTTGTCGACATTGTTTTAGTAAGGACTATGTCGGCATTGTTTTAATAACAATTTTTTCAAACTAGTAATACAAAGTAATTAATATTTCTTAAAACCTATAAATTGTTTTTAAAATTGTTTGTGATTTACTAAGAGCTCTTTTATTTCAGGCAGATTATTTTAGGTGGTTTGGTGACTTACTGATCATTAGCCCATTATTTCTGGGGTGGCTTGGTGGTTTTCCTTGAATAAGGGTGATAAGACATTTAACAACCATTTTTCTTTGAATAAGGGTGATGAGACATTTAACAACCAATAATGGTTGTCCTCACTGCTAATTGAATTGACTTGGTTTTTCTTAATTTTTCTTAGAGTGAAAAGACATTTAACAACCAAAAATAATTGTCCTCTTTGCTAATTGACAACTGAATTTGAATTTCTATAAGTTTTACAATCTTCTGAAAACATAATACTATAAAATCAATATTAAAGTTAACATCTTCTGCAAAATTTGCCAAGAATACTATAAAATCAACATTAAAGTTAACATCTTCTGCAAAATTTGCCAATATTTATGGTCCTATTTCAAGAATTTTATGAAAAGTATGATATGATATATTAACATACATTGTTAACTGAAACAACATTCATATCAATGAAAAAAAGATCTCTTCTTCAGAATAATGGTTTCCATTAATTAAATAACATTGCAATTACAACATGAATATTCAACTCTTCATTGAAGAATTACAATATGAATATTCAGCTATTCATTGAAGAGCAGATCCTCATAACATTGGCATGATCGAGAGAGATCCAAGGGTATGTATAGGACCTAGGTAGATGAGAGATTAAAATAAAAAGAGCATATGTACAAGATCAAAACCGGTGAGCAAAGAAAATGAGTTCTCCGGATAGAGACATCTCAAAAAGCTGTTGCACATCTGAATCAAGAAGCCCCTTGTGAAGTAGTAGTTGAGGCAATAAGTTTAATCATGCATAGATGTTAATATGGGAGGAATAATCAAGGGTTCCAGCTCCTTCCCATCCCATCCAATCTTCCCACTCGTCGCAGGAATCGTTATTGATTCCCATCATGCCATCCATATAGTAATCGTCGAAACCATTTTGCTTCTTTGCTTGTGCCAAACTCGACATTACAGTCTGCTCATTCATCACAAAAATAACAACAATCAGAAACATGGGCATGCATAAGAAAAATGAAAAATTGTATAAACAAAAACTGTCAATCACAGTTACATTGCAAAAGAAAACTGGAAAAATATATAAACAAAAGCAATAGAGGCCATCAAAGTTACATTGCTCCTACCTACCAAATTCTTCTTTTCTCCATTTTTCCTTCTCAAGAACGAATTCCCTCGGGTACCCATAAGTCTTCCAACAGCGGCAGCCATGATCTGTAACAAAAATACGTTGATCTACAAACCGAGATTGAATCCCAACTACACAATAGTTCGATCTAAATGTCCAGATAGGAGAACGGGTGTACCAGAATCTAGTTAAAAACAAAGGGCAGGGATTGTTGCAAATGTGGGAAAGGTAACCAAAGGTAAGATGAGTGAGCTATAACAGAACAAGACATAGAAGGCACTTAACACGCAGGCTGTGGATAAGCCCGGAGAAAACGACCGAGTCTGGGAATGAGATCTTAGAAAATCAAAGGCTGAAACGTGTGCCGAGAACTATAAAGATAAGGTTACGCACCTCGTCATGCCTAGAGGTTTGTTGGGTAGAAAGCTGTCAATATTTAAAGAAGGTCACAAGGGAAAATAAATTAATTATTGTTGATACAAATAATCAATCATAAGCAATAGCAGAAGCATAATGATCAAAATAAGTTTATTGACATAGAAGGCAGTGACTGTCCCGGATGAATCGCCTGGTATTAATTTGATTCATGTACTGAAATATCCAAACAAGTATCTGTTCCTGGAAGTGAAGCCTGAACCTGCAAGGCTAATGTTATCAGCTTATGAATGAATTAACATTATAAGTAACAACTAATTACAGGAGAGCTTCAGGTAATTTGACATGTGTATGATAGAATACCAGAAGATTGGTCCATACGGAACTCCATCGAGTGACGGTTGTCCATAAATTTTACAAGTTGGTTACCCCATGTGATATCGTAATTCTGGTCGAAATCATCGCTAGTGGTTGTGCGGTTCTGGTCCTTGAGCAGAGGTCGGGAGGAAGATCTTGCAGCACAAGACAAAGATACTAGAAATTTGGCCATTACTATAACTATTGGAATTCCTATGGATGCAGAGAGACAGTGCTTAAAGCCACGCTTTCAAATACCTGAGCAAGGTACCAATCGCCGATTCAAATTTCAACCAGCCTTTGGAGCCCGCCTCTTTACAAGTTCAAATTTCTCAACGGATATGCCTGGTTCCATTCCATGGCGCATGGCATGGCAGTTGTATGGCTAATTATGCCATGCATTACATTCCATGGCTCATTGTCATAGAGTGCTTGACAACAGAGGTTTGTGTTACTGTAATGGCTTTTGGGCGAGTGGAGTCGGTAGCCGGTCGAATCTCTAACATGATCGACAATGGGAGTCCGGACACGGAAAAACCCTGCTAGCAAAGGTTCAAAAGGTTTGGGTTTTAGCTTACGCCTTAGTTATAAGCATGTTCGATAGGTATATTCTCTTGTAGGATATATTTAAAACTTGGAAATAAATCACACAACATGTAAGTATAATTATTCATATTATAATCTTCAATATATAT